>CAUYLG010037215.1:0-60578 GCA_963573385.1 Cacajao melanocephalus | reverse complement strand
GACTGAAGATTGCAGGAGGGTGTTGGATATCTGGGTTTGTAAGAAAGATTATCAGGTAGGATAATGGGAAGACAGTTATAGGAAGGGGAAGTTGGGCATATAAGCAAGCAACAATACGTTAAGGGTTTGCATGGGGTAGACTTTGTTTATTTTCAGCTGGATCGAGACAAATAGAAGAGAAAGTGGTTATGCAACTAACTGAACAACATAACATTTCAATTTCTCATGATTTATTACTTTTTACAAAATAATTTACATATGTGTGCACGCATCTTTATAATAGAATGTTTTATAATCCTTTGGATATATACCTAATAATGAGATTGCTGGGTCAAATGGTATTTCTATTTCTAGTTTCTTGAGGAATCGCCACATTGTCTTCCACAATGGGTCAACAGCAGAAGGGAGAATCCAGCTTCTCCCCACCCACTAGAACTCCAGGGCTTTGGGTCATGACTGTTGGTAGGTCAAAGACCACCGTGGGTGGTGGGGTCCAGGAATCTAAGTTCTTAACAGGATCTCTAGATGATTCTAGTGTATACTAAAGTTGGAGAAATACTGACTGTATTAAGGCTATCCATGCTGTTGGCTCTTCCCAAATGGCTCAAGTTCAGAACTTCTCCCCGCCCTTCATGACCATCCTGTGACGGCTCAGGGCCACCCAGCCAGGCCTGGGCATAGAGCTGCAGCCTGTTAATCTCCTTCCACCGTCAAACCATTTCCTGTTTGCCACCGCAGATTTTCGGGCCATGAAGAGGAGAGCTGCTCTGACATTTATGTCTCACTCTCCCGATTTAAAACGTCTTCATCACAACGAAAGACTCACCCTTTCCTCCTGGTCTCCTCTCTGTCCCTGCAGCTGATGGCTGAGTTTCTCTCTCCTTTGTGCAGCGATCACTTGCCTGTCATGGAGATGGAAAAGAGCCAAAGTGGCTGCAATATCATATCTCTTGCCTGTGTTGTAAACTGCAAGCCTCATCTGGATCACGGGAACTATTATCAACATTAGCAGGACAAGGGCACAGTGCCAAGGACAGCTCCCTTCTCCAGCATAGGCTCGGGAAAAGAGCAGATTAGAAAAAGTCCCGGAAGAATTCCCTCCCTATCACGTCACTGAATTCTGGATCGAAACGAACCTAGAAAATGTGTATCATAAAAAATTTGACCAAGGGCACAGATTGCTATATCTTCCTTTATTTTTTTGAGACAGTCTCACTCTGTCACCGAGGCTGGAGTGCAGTGGTGTGATCTTGGGTCACTGCAACCTCTGCCTCCTGGGTTCAAGTGATTCTCCTGCCTCGGCCTCCCAAGTAGCTGGGATTACAGGTGTGTGCCACCACGCCCAGATTTTTAGTAGAGTCAAGGTTTCACCATGTTGACCAGGCTGGTCTCGAACTCCTGACCTCAGGTGATCCACTCACCTTGGCCTCCCAAAGTGCTGGGATTACAGGTGAGAGCCACCACACCTGGCTACTATATCCTCCTGTCCTTAGGCTGGTCTTGTTTCCTTAATAGCAGAGCCCCTTTCTCTGTGCTTTAAAGGTAGTAGAGGGAGTTGGCATGATCATGTTCTTAACTGAGTGGTTTGTCACTCCATAAATAATAATTATTATCCAGAAGGGCAAATGCAGCCGCTCTAGGAAAAAAACCCAACCTGAGAATGAGGAAGACAGAAAGACAGACAGATGAGGTTTTGCTCCTGAGGTCAAGACAGTTGAATGGTTTAGTACTTTTAACATACAGCGTGCATTTATCTTTTGTTTTCTAACTGGGCCTACCAAGCAGGTAGATTTCAATGTGCATTCAACAAATCGAGGACCTACTGTGGCTCTGCTTAACCAGTGGTTTCTTTGAGATGGCGTCTCGCTCTGTTGCCCGGGCTGGGGTGTGATCTTGGGTCACTGCAACCTGCAACCTCCACCTCTTGGTTTACAGGCGGGTGCCACCATGCCTGGCTAATTTTTGTTTTTGTTTTTTTTGAGATGGAGTTTCACTTTTGTTGCACAGGCTGGAGTGAAGTGGCACGATCTTGGCTCACTGCAACCTCCGCCTCCTGGGTTCAAGTGATTCTGCTGCCTTAGCCTCCAGAGTATCTGGGATTACAGGCACCCACTACCACGCCTGTCTAATTTTTTTGTATTTTTAGTGGAGACAGGGTTTCACCATATTGGTTATACTGGTCTCGAACTTCTAACCTCAGGTGATCCACTGGCCTTGGCCTCCCAAAGTGCTGGGATTACAGGTATGAGCCACTGTGCCCGGCTAACCAGTGGTTTCTAAAGCAGCCTTCTCATTGGAATCACTGGGGTAGCTCTTGAAAAATACGGTTCCCTACTTTGAGATTCTGAGTCAGTCAGTCTGGGATGGGGCCTTGGCATCTGTATTTTCACTGAATTTGGGAAGCACAGCCCTATACTATGGCCAGTGCTGTGTGGATACAAAATGACTAGAACTCCCTTATCATCTTTGTGGAGCTAATGATCTGTTGGGGTTAGGAATATTAGACACTCTGTAGTGTTATGTTCCATTAAGTTACTAAGACAAATACAGAGCTTACGTCGGAAAGAAAATAGAGTGGGATAGAGAGGCAAGCCTTTCCACTGTGTTTGTGAATTTAGACATAAAATTCACTTCTTTTTTTCAGGTCTTCAAAGGTCAATCATTTTGTCGAGGATTGGGGCAGGGAGTAGCATGCCAGGCCTGTAGGTTCATTGGTCTAGAAAGACCCTGGTCTAATCCAAATCCCCCAGTTCATGGTTGAAGACACTGAGCCCTAGAGGTGACACGACCTGCTGGAGGTCACACAGCAGACTGCAGGCGATGGGGCCAGGACCTCGGGCTTGGAGAGATTCACAGCCCTGGTGTCTCAACACACCATAGACCAGAGCAGAGTGAGGGTTTTGTCACAGACTTGCTTCTGCAAACCTTGCCAAGCTGCTCAGCTGTTCCCACAGGGCTCAGGGGCTGTGGGTGGCATTTCTCTTCACCTCTATCTCTTGATTCCTCAGGCTGAGGGGAGATACTGGAAAGGCTGTTACTCTTGGGGAACTGGAGCTACATCTTGAAAGGTTTGCTCAGTGCATCTCACATTGCGGTTCTACAGACCATCGTGATGGCATTGGGGTCCGGATCATTGCATACTGCAAGGGTATCCCTTTCTGACCTATAATTCTCCTGACTGGGAAAATCTAGTTAAAATAAACATCTAGAGAAATTGTTATCATTGAAATAGGGTTGACATGTGGACCAGTGTGCTAGCCAGGATTCCTCAGAGAAATAGAATAAACAGGAAGAGGCTTATAATGAGGGGCTGACTTAGGCTGAGACATCCCATGATCTGCAAGCTGGAGACCTGGGAATGCTAGTGATGTAATTCCAGTTTGAGTCTGAATGTCTGAGAACCAGAGGAGCGGATGGTGTAAATCTCAGTCCGAAGGCAGGAGAACACCAATGTTCCAGCTCAAACACCCAGGCAGGTAGCAAAAGGGACAAATTCCTCCTTCCTCTGCCTTTTTGTTCTATTTAGCCCCTCCACAAATTAGATGATGCTCTCCCACATAGGGGAGGGCTATCTACTTTACTGAGTTCACCAATTCAAATGTGCTGATCTTTTTTTTTGAGATGGAGTCTTGCTCTGTCACCCAGGCTGGAGTGTAGCAGCACGATCTCGGTTCTCTGCAACCTCTGCCTCCTGGGTTCAAGTGTTTCTCCTGCCTCATCCTCCTGAGTAGCTGGGACTGCAAGCATGTGCCACCATGCCCTGCTAATTTTTCCAATTTTAGTAAAGACGGGGTTTCATTACGTTGCCCAGGCTGGTCTCAAACTCCTGACCTCAGGTGATCTGCCTACCTAGGTCTCCCAAAGTGCTATGATTACGGGCATGAGCCATGACCACGCCCGACCTCAAATGTTAATTGTATCCAGAAACAGTCTCACAGATACATCCATTTTAATTTGGGTATTGCGTGGTATAGTCAAGTTGACTCATAGAGTAACCAACACAACCTTCAGCAGCAAAACTGCTGGTGAGGAGGGGGCAGCCAGATGGAAACATAGCCTGGGGGCAGGATGCTGGCAGGTGGACAGAATGAAAGGGGACAAGCACTAATGTTTTGAGAAAGCCAAAAGATTTGTCTCTCCTCCATCTTGGGGACAAAGGAGAGGGTGCTAGGAGATGGGATTTCTCCTGAATCTTCTCCTGTGCAGGCTAGAGATTGTCTCTGTCACCTCCTCTACCTACCTGTCACTGTCTTCAGTGGTGTTATTCAAAATGATTGCACCAAGGTGACATGGTCTAGGGAGGGCTCGGCTGCCTTGGCTACATTCATTGGCTTGTGGACTCCACATTTTTCACCTTTATAACATAGAGCAGTATAATGAGCATGTCAGCAGGTCCAGGAACAGAGAAGAAGTAAGTGGGCTACTTTAAAAGTCAAGGACACACACAGAAATACATACACATCAAAGAGGAAGAAAGCAAATGGACTTTCCCATCTCTTGGTAGTTGAATACATGTAGAAGGACAACATTGCTAAGATGAGGCTATTCATGAATTATGCCTCTTCTACCCCAGTCCCTACTGGGAGCTTGCAGAAAGAGGGCAATGAGGGCTTGCCCAATTCTCTCCCTTCGAGTTAAAATTTGTCCAGTTGGAAACACTGAAAGGCAGCCCACAGGTTCGGGCCACCCTATTCTCAGTCAGGAAATGCTAAGGAGGTTTAATTCAGGAGCCCAGCAGAACCACCCACTACCTAGTCACTCTTACTCTAGGCTGCTTTGACCTTATGGGCAGAGTAACTGGGTTTCTGCCGTTTGGTACAAACTGTGCATCTCACTCACTTTGAATGGGAGAGTATGATGGTTTTAAAGAGATGACACAAACTTCTTGATCTCCTTGCTTCAAGAGGTAGAACTGAATTCCCCACCCTTTGACTATGTGAGTCACTTGTAATGAATAGAATAAGGGTGCAGGTGATAATGTGTGACCATGACTAGGTCATAAAAGGCTTTGGGATGTCTTACATTTCTTTTCCTTGGGTCCCTCACTCTGGGGAAATGCTGTGAGCAGCCCTTGGGAGAATTCCACATGGCCAGTTACCGAGGCCTCCAGCCAATAGCCAGTGAGACCCGGAGACTGGCCCGCAACCATGTGACTGAGCTGAGAGGTCGCTCCTGCAGCTCTGTAGCACTGTGGCCCGAGCTGATATGGTGACTGCCACTTCCTGTGAAACCCCGAGATGGAACCACCCAGCTTAGGCCCTCTGGGTTCTGCCCCATGGAAACTGGAGATAATTACCATTTGTTGTTTCAAGCTGGGAAGTTTTGGAGTAACTCATCATGCAGCTGTAGATAACTAATACAAGAAGCATTCTTGCCCTCTTTCTGTTACTGAGCCTCAGAATTAAACACTTCTGTGGAAACATAAATCGTAGAATTGAAAGGGCCTTTGGAGATGAAGTGGTTCGACTTCCTGGTCTACAGTAAAATAGATGAATGAAGGTTTACTTCCCAAGGCTTTTGTGGGGATTAAATAAAGCAACACAAACAATATGTCCTGTGTATTGAGCTGAGTCAGCATCCAATAAGAGCACACTTCTCCCCTCTGGATGAGGAGACGAGGGCCCAAGAGGTTAGTGACCTGCCCAGGACCCCAGGGCTAAGCGACTGCAGAGCTGAGTCCTGAAAGCAATTCCCTGAGGTGCTGAGCCCAGCATTTCTGCCACTGCTTCCTTTCCTCCTGCTTCTCTGCCTTTTAGTCATCAAAGGCATCCGTGGGAGTGCAGGTGGTATCTGAGAAGTGTGAGCAAAGTATGGGAAGGTGTGGAGACTGCCGCTGGCCAGGCACTTTAGTCAGGTGCTGAGATCACATTTGGTCTAAAAACGCCAACAGGAATCGCTAGATCTCACGCCAGCAGTGATGAGATGAAGCTGCCATCAAGGATGGGAATGGTTGAGATGGAAGGAAGCGGGAAGAAGATGAGAGAGGCCAAGGAGGAGAGCATTTAGCAGCTTCCAGGGGCACACAGCGCCTGGCCCTTACCTTCACCCCAGCATCTATCCCAGTACCCTTGCACAGAGTAGGCACTTGAGAAATGTTTGCTGTCCCTGCGGTTAGTCACACTGTTGCCCTGCCTCGAATCCTTTCCTCTCTCCTGTCCCATGTGCTAATCCTACCTGTCTTCAAAATGCAGCTCAGGTACTGCCATCTCCACACACAAGCATAAGCCTGTGATTTTACATAATCATAAACTATGTCACCTTGGACTTGCTCTCTGATAGCCGATTTCTCATAGAGCTCCCCTTCCCAAGATAGGCAGGGGCTCTGGGTCTGGAACAGAGCCAGCCCACCCACCCAGGCCTTAGCTCCATGTATAGACTCTGATTCTCCTTTTGTGGGTGCAGACCACTGGCCTGCTCTCCCTGGTTAGCTCCCATGGTGGGGGGTGCTGGGGAGGAGATATGGGATGAGACTGTGGCAATATCATGCTTCTTACCATGTGAATGGCATTATATTCATATTGTAAAAAGACCTCCATCTCAGTATATGCTATAAAGCCAGAGGTCTTTTTAAAATTTTGTATTTTTTAATAGTTTTTTTTGGCAGAGATGAGGTCTCGCTATGTTGCCAAGAGCTGATCTCAAACTTCTGGCCTCAAGCAGTTATCCCACCTTGCAAATCACTGGGATTACAGGTGTGATCCACTGTGCCTGGCCACGTGTTCTTAAAACTTTTTAAGCTATGAGATGCTGAGAACACAGAGGGGACTAATAATGTACCCAAAACCTTACAGAGAGTCCCCTTGCTGACAGCTCAGCTGGCAGCTGGACAGGCAGCTCCCTTGGCTGGGAAAAGCCATGAGTGTTGGGGCCTGGGCCACTCATGACATTGGCTGTGTTTATGGCCCCGTTGCATCGCACAAAGTGAGACTTCTGTGCCTGGGATTTCACTCTGAGCCTTGGGTTTTCAGTGGCCCAGTCCCTCTGTGGTGGGCTTCATCTTATGTGGGCCTCAGAGTCATCAGGTAAGGGAAAAGTCTCAGATTCAAAACCGTCTTTGAAAAATCTCTGATGTTACCATAAAACCCTTGAGTGTGTAAAATCCTGTGCTAAATTATGTGGCATGAATGTCTAATGCAGAAAGTAATATCCAGTGGGTAATAAGAATGAATCCGTTTGCAAATATAATTCCACAGCATTTTTTTTTTTTTAGATGGAGTCTTGCTCTGTTGCCCAGGCTGGAGCACAGTGGCATGATCTGGGCTCACTGCAACCTCCACCTCATGGGTTCAAGCCATCCTCCTGCCTCAGCCCCCTGAGTAGTTGGGACTACAGGTGTGTGCCATCATGCCCAGCTAATATTTGTATATATATAATTTTAGCAGAGACAGGGTTTTGCCTGTTGGCCAGGCTTGTCTCAAACTCCTGACTTCAAGTGGTCCACCTGCCTTGGCCTTCCAAAGCGCTGGGACTACAGGCATCAGCCACTGCGTCGGGCCCCACGGCAACTTAAATATAGAAAAGGATCTTTAAACACAGGAATTACAGACTGTGATTAGGTTACCAGCTGTCCCAGTTGCCTGAGACTGTCTTAGTTTTAGCACTGAAAGTTCTGCATCCTGGGAAACCCCAAAGTCCCAAGCAAGCCAAGGCAGTGGTCACTTGACGTCAGCATTAAGAGCCGCTCATGTTGTAAAGGACCCATGGGACCTGAGGCTGACTGTGGAGCTCTTGATTCCATAGTGGACTGGAGGACAGATTACCCTGCAATTTCTTCTCTCTTTCCCTCTCCCTCCTCCTACTCACAATGTGTGTAATTGAACTCGCATTGGCTATATAAAATATCCTCAATATATAATTCCTGGATTCTACTGGAAAGCAGCCCCAAACACAGGCTTTTTTAATGCTGAGTGCTTGACATGATGTGCATTATAGAAAGTCAGTACATGTGTCTTGGTTTGTGACTGGTGTGTGTGTGTGTGTGTGTGTGTGTGTGTGTGTGTGTAAGTAAGCTGGAGCGTGGTACACCAAGGAGCAGCTTCTGACAGGTCCTGTGGATTCCCCTGCTTGCAAGCTTCATTCCACCAATTGCTTATGAGTGGAGTTGACACCTTCCCTGGCTGAGGTTGCTCCTTGAGTTGGGATGTCTTGCAGTAGTAGTTAGCCAGTTCCAGGGGGCACACCTTCCTGTCATATCTTGCATGGGACAGGGAACAGCTGCTCAAAGAGAGTGACTGGCATCTACACTCTTAACTCGGCTTTGGAATCTGTGATCTCTCATCACATCCATACTTTCTGCTTTGTGTCAGAGTCGCCTGGGCAAGAGGCCACTTGGGAAGGTTTCTTCTCCCTTATTCCCTCTCTGGAATTGCTGGCTGATGGCAAGAGGGTTTTGATGGGGCGTAAAGTCTATTTCTGCCAAAGAAACTTTGTAGTGTAGGGGCAAACTGTTGCTCGTTTGGAAGAGGGAGATTGAAGCAAACAGATTTATGCATTGTTCCTGCTCTGATATCTTAAAAGCAGATGGGGGTGTTTAAATAAAGCAAGGGATCAGGAGTTTTCCCCAGGAGTCAAGAAGGGGATGAGACAGGATCAGTCACATGGTCAGTGGCAGGGGCAAGCATGACAGGCAGCTGAGACAGTGTCCTCCATCCAGCTAATGTGTCTGCTAGAAGACAGTGCAAGAACCCTCCTGCTGGGGCTCTGTACAAGCCCAGAATTTATGCTCCAGCCTCTCCTTTTCCTCTGAGAAATAGGCTCTCGGATATCCCTCTTGGTCTGTATTCTCACACTAGTGTTATTAATGGCCTGGCCATCTAATTAGTCTTTTTCTGGGTAGGTTAATCTGTAATTAGGCATTTCCTCATTATCTTGTGGAATACAGGAGTAGCAGCTAAAAGTCATCTTCTGTAAATGGATCTAAAGAAAGCTGAGAGATAAGGCAAGGAGTAGGGCGTGAACCAAAGATGGCAGAAAGGCTATAGGGATGAGCTGCCTCATGCTCACATTTGTTTCTGGCATCAAAGAATGAAAGAAATAGTGGGAGTTATTGTTGCTCCTTGTTCTGTGATATCTTTTGGGCCAACATGGGTTACAGCTGTGGTTAGATGGCTTCTGCAAAGCACTGCTCGTAAAGTCCTGAGTTGCCATAAGTCATTCCATTCTCATTAGGCCTCCCCACTCAAAACATGCCCGAAGCACTCCACAGACTCAGTGACTCCCTGGGAGCATCTCAGCTTGGTTTCAGCTCCCCATAAGCAAGGTTCTTATCATCCACCATCCTCACCATCACTTACCATCACCATTATCACTACTACTACTACTACTACTACTTCTTCTTCTTCTTCTTCTTCTTCTTCTTCTTCTTCTTCTTCTTTCTCCTTCTTCTTCTTCCTTCTTCTTCCTTCTTCTTCCTTCTTCTTTCTTCTTCTTTCTTCTTCTTTTCTTCTTCTTCTTCTTCTTCTTCTTCTTCTTCTTCTCTCTTCTTCTCTCTTCTTCTCTCTTCTTTTCTTCTTCTCTCTTCTTCTTTTCTTCTTCTTCTTTCTTCTTCTTTTTCTTTTTGAGATAGTCTCTAAGGTCCGCAATGAGGAAGGAACATATAGGGCCCTGCTGGTGGGTGTCAGCACACTGCCTGACTCTGCACAGTCCTGCTCAGAGCAGCCGTCTGTGTGCCTGACCCCTCCCTCTGTTTCTCAACAGGCGTGGCCTTTGTCACCAGAGTGCTCAGCCCCATCTCTCCTGGGACCAACATTCATCTAATTGTCCTGGTCAGAAATCTTATGCAGTCTTTGATTTCTTCCTCTTCCACATCACCCAGATATCTCAATACATCCACTTCCTTCCCTCTCTGCTGCTAATGCAGAATTCCAGACAGCAACATTTCTCACAGGATGACCACACCAGCTGCTTACTTGTCTCCTGCTGTCTCTCTAATTCCTTCAATTTTCTTTTCTCCTAAGAGTAGCCTAGGTATGTTTTTTAAAAGATAAATTATACCATATTACATTCCTTAAAACCCTTCAATGGTGTCCCATTACATGTTGGAAAAAAGTCCAAATCTCATAGTATGATTATCAAGGTCCTCCCTTGTCAAGGCCCTGCCCTCCTTCCCAACGTCACCTCCCCTGATCCAGCCCCTGCCCACCTTTCCAATTCCATCTTGTTCCACTTCCCCCTTCACTCATGTAACTTAGGCCACTCTGGCTGCTTTGTATTTTTTAAATTTATGCAACACTTCCCATATCTGGTCTTCTGACACATTGTTCCCTCTGCATGGGACACTTTTCCTCCTGAATGCTTGCGTGGCTGGCCTATTTTTATACTTCAGTTCTTGTCTTAAATGTCCCCTCTTGGCTGGGTACAGTGGCTCATGCCTGTAATCCCAGCACTTTGGGAGGCTGAGGTGGGTGGATCATGAGGTCAGGAGTTTGAGACCAGCCTGGCCAATATGGTAAAACCCCATCTCTACTAAAAATACAAAAATTAGCTGGGCATGGTGACATGTGCCTGTAGTCCCAGCTACCCAGGTGGCTGAGGCAGAAGAATTGCCTGAACCCGGGAAGTGGAGGTTGCAGTGAGCCGAGATTGTGCCACTGCACTCCAGCCTGGGCGACAGAGCAAGATTCGGTCTCAAACAACAACAAAAAATAAAAAAACAGAAAAACCCCCAAAACCCAAAAATACAAAAAACAATGTCTCCACCCTAGCAAGGCCTTCCTGAGTGATCTCCTCATCTGGGCTCCATCATCATGCTTTGTTTCCCCCTGGCACTTAGCATGCATTGAGATCACACATGCATTTGTTTATGTTCTTGTTGGATGCCTGTCTGCTCTCTGCACTGAAGTTCAGTGACGAAATGGCTATGTTAGTTTTGCTCAGCATTAGTTTACTTTGGAACCCCTAGCATAATGCCTTAAATAATGTGTTGTATAAATATTTATTGAATAAATATTTATTTCAATGAGGTTCTATTGTCCTTTTGTATGGAGGCTAGCACCGCATGCTAAATGCTTGTGCCCAGGTGTGAGTGAATATTAAAGCAAACAGAAAACAAAAAATATAGTTTTTATTTTTATATTATTTTCTTATTTCAATGGTTTTTAAGGTACAGGTGGTTTTTGGTTGCATGGAAAAGTTCTTTAGTGGTGATTTCTGAGATTTTAATGCAACTGTCACCTGAGCAGTGCACACCATACCCAATATATATAGTGTTTTATCCCTCACCCCCTCCCACCCTGCCCCCCACCAAATCCCCAAAGTCCATTACATCACTCATATGCCTTTGCATCCTCATAGCTTAGCTCCCACTTATAGGAGAGAACACATGATACTTGGTTTCCCATTGGAAGTGTGTTTTGTATTTGGTGACTTTTCCCCCCAGTCCCTCTTTGTCTCCAATAATGAGCTCAGAATATGAGGTAGAAGAGGTTGGTAAGCCATTTGCCTTTCAGATCCTTTAAATGAGGCACAAAAGGAGAGGCTTCTGGGGATGGAGAAGAAAGAGAACTGGATGTGGCAGGGTTTTGACATATGGAGAGCAGGGTGGTCCCAGAAGGGATCCTTCCAGGCTCATTAAAGATAATTTGCTTCCAGCCCCTGGGGCCATCCACTCTGCAGAAGAGTGGCAGACGGCCTGGCATCTGGAGAATTCAGAGGACTCTGAACTCTCCTGCTCGGTTCCTTCTTTGCAGGGGAAAATGAGTGGCTCCTAGTTCCTGGGGGAAAGAGCGAGGCCGGCAGAGGTTGCATCTGTGTCATTCCCACCCCCAGTGAACTTGCCAGTTAAACCCTCTTCCACCACATGGAGAGTCCCATCACTGGAGATGGAGCCAATCTCACTAACCTCCTTGAATCCCAGCCGCAAGTGGAATCTGGTCATCAGCAGCTGCTCACAGGCCCCAGTCTGGACGCCTCTCTATGTCATTGGCTTCCCAGAGTCACAGGGTCACCGTTTCTATGTAAGCTGTGTCAAAGAATGTGACTTCACACAGTCCGAGAGTGGTCGCTGACAGCTGATCTAACAGTGAGATGACGGGGGCATCCATTTAAATTGGGGGCCCTTAGGCCAGAACTTCTCTCCCATCCCTTAAAGAGAAAATAGGCAAATCACCCACAGAGAATGGCTCTCCCCTCCTGCTGCATTGCAGGGAGTCCAGGGGATACTGATGTCTGTGCTCACCAGTGATTTACCAAATACGTGCTTTTATAGTGTGGCTTTGTCTTTGTACTAAAACAGTGTCAAACTGTACATTTCAGTAATAAGGCACTGATGTGATTTCTGAGCCATCAGTGGAAATGGATGATTAGACAAAATGATGATACAGGACGTCTCTTACCGGGAGAGATTGTGTCCCTATCAAGGATTCATATTTATGTCAGAAGAATTGAGTCAGGCTGTGCTGTGCTCTGGGAAGATGCAGGAAGTAAGACAAAGTAAAAGGAGCCATTTTTCAAGGTCCTGTAAAGATCCAAATGTAGTTTAAGGCACTTGATGAAGATTGGCTTAATTTAGTCCTACAATTGTTCCCGATCCTCTTGGGGAATCCTACTTCCCATCTGCCTGGCAAGGGAGCAAAAGGCAGAGTGTGGCCAGAAAACTGATTTCCAGAAGGTTGGAGCAAATAGAGTTGCGGAAACAACACATTCACCTCTGAGATGACTCAAGAAGTCAGGATTCAACACGCTGACCCAGTCATGATCCGCACCAAGGGCACAGGCTCTCCTTGGCTTGTGCACACGGCTTTGCAGCTGTGTTACAGCTCCAGCAGGAGTAAAGACGCTGTAAATACGTCCCAGGTGCTTCCTTTCCCCTGCAACAGAGGTTCTCAAATGAGCAACCACAGACTGATGGGCCACCACCCTGGTTCTGATTGAGTACGGCTTAGGATGAGGCCTGAGAATGTGCTTTTCTAACAAGTTCCCTGGTGATGCTGCTACTGCTGGTCCAGGGATCTCATTGAGAGCCTGTGCTCTAGAGCATCCGAAGAGAAGGAGGCCCAGCTCAGCATTTGCAAAGGGCCAGGTTCTGCTGGGTCTTGTGGAGTTCTTCCAGTTGCCTTCCTCTTCTCACCTCCCCCCTCCTTACTGAACAGGCTGACGAGCGTAAGGACAGCTGCAGATTCTCTTTCCTTCTGATGCGCTGTAATTCAATCCTCTTTGTACTTTTTAGCACATTTTAATTTTCTTCCTTAAAAAAAAGTGTCCTTGAAGACAGATCCCTTTTTAGCTTTGCTTTGGGGGGTTTCTTGCTGCCTGTAAGGCAAGCGTCCTAGGGAGTCCCACCTCCTCTGTCTGGCAAAGAGTCAGTCAGGAAAGTCACTCTGTTCCCAAAGGTCAGGCCGAGACCTGGTGTCCAGCAGCACCAGGCCTGGCAAATGTTGACACAAGCAACCAGGGAGATGCTAACGAAGGTCAAGGTGGTGCCAGGTGCAGGGAGCCTGTTGAAAATGTCGATTTAGTTAGTCAGATGCAGTGAGGGATGCAGAAGGGGCTCCTCAAGGGGTTCTTGTATTTTTATATCTGGGATGAAACTCTCTTCTGTAGCAACAAACTTATTTCCAAATCCTGGTTTTATAAATTGCCCCTACTGGACAGACGGGTGAAGGTGATTGTGAGAGTGAAGGCTCCATCCTTGGAAGTCTCATTCATAAAAAGGGCATAATGAGAGTTTCTATGTCCAAGGGAGAGGATACTTTGAACATTTAGCACCGGGCCTGGTGTGTGGTGAGCACTCTGTGACTAGCGGCTGCTTCTCCCATGGATTTGCAAGTCCAGGCAGCCTGTTACAAGTGGTGGGTCCGAGCAGCAGGGACATGCATGGGGAACAGGGTCTTCTGGCACTCCTCTTGGCACAGGAACATGGCAGACACTGGCAGCCAGCAGGATTTGGTTATTAACTGGAGCCCGAGCGATCAGGCAGGGCTACAGACACTCCCCGTGAGGCTTACTGTCCGGAGTCACTGTGCAAGGTGTTTGTCCCTCGGAAAACCATGGCTCAGAGAAGCAGCAGGGATTAGGATGCCACCCAGGTGTTTGGACTAAATGTCAAAGATGAGTGGACTGCCATTGCTGCCCTCGCCCGTCCTGGCTCCCCTCAGCTTTGTGCCATGCCTTCGGGGCACGCTAGCTACTGCTTCATGGGTGTCGCTGTGGTGGCAGGTGGGAGGACAGCTGGAGATTGTGACACGCCAGCCACTCCCACATCCAGGGGATCCCAGAGGCTGGTTATTAAGGACATTGGGGACATAGGCCGGTGGATCCTGGGGTCCTGATTCACCATTTGAAGGCTCCTTGCTTTTGGAATTCACTGTCCCCAGGGGGCAGGGCTCTTGGATTCCTTTCCAGGGATTTTCACTTCAAAATTCGTCTCCATCTTTTGGGACCCCAAAGTGGGTCTCTGGCTCTCAGTGTGTGCCCCCTTGTCCCTAAAGCTGTGGTGGGAGTAACCTGGGGCTCAGCCTGGGTTCCCAAGGCCAGGCAGCCGTGGGCTTCCACCACAAGGAGGAAGAACAGACAGGCACTGTCTCTGGCTAGAGGGAAATGCTGGTCTAAGCAGAGCCCTGCAGTGGGCTCTCTCGGGCCTGGCTTCTCCTTTGGCAGGGTGTGTTTGAGTGGGAGGCTTGTTTCTTTGAAAACAAAATTACCTTAACTATTTTCCATACAGGAAATGACAAACACCCTGTGCTGTGAGTGAGTGAGTGAGTGCATGTGGGTGGATGAGAAGGAGCAGAGCCTTGGAGAGCCGGCACGTTTCTTCCCTGGCTGTTCCCCAGGCTCTGCCTGGCTTTGTCCAAGTTGGGCGGGATGCCTCCATCAAGGAAGCCAACAAGTGCTGCCTTTGAGTCTCTTTCCAAAGGGTCAGTGTGGCTATTTTAGGATCTCCTGGGATGTGTGCTAGTGTGTTGCTAGGGGTGGGGTGGGGGGCAGGGGGGTGGTAGGGGTGAGGAGGTAGAGGTGGGGGAGGGCATTATTAAACCTAAGGCCCCTGATATTTTGATATGTGAACTGACTCCATCTCTGCCTCCCATACCACTGAGAGTCCCTTTGTGTCATGAGAACTGTTACTCCTAGGACATATTGTGATTGTGAATTACTTGGAGGCAGAGGCAAGGTAGAGAAACACTGCCTGCATTCATGCATTCAATCACTCATTCATTCACTCCGCATCACTTCCTGAGCCCCTGCTATGTACCAGGCCCCCTCTTAGGCATTGGGGAAACTGACGTGAATAGTAGGCTGAAAGAAAGCACTTGCTGGTATCCCTGGAGTACGTGCCATCCACGTGAGCCTGGAAGATTCACATTGGAGAGAAAAAGGGGCCGATAACCCTCTGTTAACTTTGAAGGCCATCACTGTCTCTCTGGGACTCCGCCCCATAGAAGATGGTTGGAAGTCAGGGATATTCAAGGCACTAGAGTTTTTTTACTCAGTTGACCAGAACTGGGTGCCCAGAAACCTGGTTATGCATTTAATCTTCGGAGTGACCAGGTGACTGACCGAAGAGAAAAAAATCACCTATAGGCAGACAACTTACAAATTATGTCCTTGGTTCTGGGAGATGAGGCTAAAGGCAGCCCAATACAACACATGTCTGGAAAACAAAGAACTCAAGAGGGAGTTACATATGTCCATTGAAGGTCTAGAGAGCGTTGTATCCAGGGAAGCTGCCTGACTCCAGTGATGATGGTATTGATGGCCTACCCAAGGGCGAGGGTTTATCCCTAGCTTTGTGGGCTCAAAGTCTGATTTAGCCAGTATCATGACAGCAGATCCAATGCTTGAGAAAGATTTGCTCTAAACAAATGTATATGCTTGTGGGTCAAATCAGATACTGAAACATGCAACTATCATGCAGATAAAATACATTGCAATGATCCGCACCTATCTCTTCCTACAGAACAATCTTCATGTCGATTGTCAATAGCAGATTGTTTGGTGAGGAGCTTGGAATCAGAACAAGGTGCACTAGTTAGGTGGTTTAACAGCCTCACATTGTAAGAGACTGAAGAATCATGGCCAAATATGGGCTGTATGGCCCACAAGTTCTGATGAACTTGAAATGGCCTGGGATGTCACATCTTGGGTGTGGGCTGTCAGTTTCTTTTCTGATGGCATGGCCTTGCTTCATCTGTTCGTACTTTCAGTTCAGTCTTATAGGTTTGGGAGTAATTTCTATCTTTTTTTCTGGAGACTTCGACTTTCTACTGTGGTCCTTTTTGTATCGATCTTGTGGCTGATCAGGACAACCTTACCTCCCCTGGAACTTTTTTGTTGTCCTTGCATACTGCCAAGCAAGAAAAAAATTATGTGCCATCTTCAAGCACAAAGACCAGCCCACTGATCACTGATTTTAAATTGGTCGACTCGGGTTAGAAATTCTTTTTCCTTTTATAGATGACAGAACTTTGTCAGTAAAGTGAAGAAGCCTGCCTTATCCCGAGGCATTTGATTAGTGAGTTTCATATTACCATGTCACCAGAGAGTTCTTTTGAAGTGCTGAGTGAAATGAAATGATCTCTCTTTGTTGTTTTTAAGCCACAAAAATGCTGGGAAGTTGTCTCAAGGTTGGACTGATAGGCATTCCTGGGCTAAGGTAGCTCATATCATCTAAACTTTATCAATCTCACCCTTTATTCAATTAAGAAAATATTTGTCTCTTCTCTGGCTCTTTTGTTGCTGATGTCATTCCAATCATGTCAATTTCATGTCAATTCTTACATTTCCCCCAATAGTCTCCATGTACATTTATTAACCATGATCTTGTTATGTTTCTGTTATGAAGTCGTCTTATGCCAATTCCTATTTTAGCCCTTTCTCTGGGGGTGATATTCAACATACTTAACTTGTGTGGTGCACAATGGAGGCTGCCATAAACAGCAACCTTGGGAAGGTGCAGGCTGTTGGCCAGGCAGCCACCTTCTCAGGGGACCAGGGGGGCACTGAGTGTCTGCCAGGGTCTGGGCTTCCTTTGACCAGGGGGACCTGTAGTGATGGGGCAGAGGTGCAGGAGCTATGGTGGGATGGGGGGTGTCTGGTGGGCTGATGATGGTTTCCAGCTGGGCTCGCCAGGGTTCTGGGAGCCACGGCAGCCAGCTGGTGGTGTGGGAGGCATGAGGGAGCTCGTGGCAGTAGGTATTTACGGGCTGATTCCATCTGCCCTTTCCTTCCGTCATAGTAGCTGTCAGTTTCCCAATGTTTTCTAACAGATTCTCAAACTGAATCTCAAATGCACACACAAGGGAAATATCCTCCTTCTTGTTCTCCTGTCCTTAGAGTTTTCCTACTTTTCAAAAATACAAGGAAAAGAAATGGAAATATGCCTTTGATTGACCTCAGAAGAAAACATTAGTAAATCAATTAACTATAATCAATTATTTAATTAGATCCCAAATCCTCACAACCATCATTTAATGATTGATTTTTACTGGACCAGGCCATATGGAGCTCATATGTGAACCAAATCCCCAAAGCCTGACAGTCCCCTCTCTTCCCTTCCTGGCCTCCAACCTCTGTTGCTACTCCGACCTGCCCCCTCAATAAGCCTGTTCGGAGTCTCTATGGACAAGCAATATCTTTGCTGGGAGCAACTGCAGGAATCATTCCAGCTGCGTGCACCCTCTGCTTAGGGTCCCATTTACCTCCAACCTAGTTGGATGTGATTGATTCCTAACTCACCATCTTCTCACCCTGTGCCCTACATCTCAGAGGGTGATAATGATGGTGTGAGGCAATGGCTGGCTTCTTTGTTAGCGCCTTTGTCAGGCATAGACGCAGAACACCACTTGGGATGCAGTCATTGTGTGTCTCCTCATTTCCTTCTTCTCCAGGCATCAGGACAGAATACCAGAAGACTGGGCTGATCCGCACGGCTGTTACAACAGCACGCAAATAACTCCAAACTCATGGGGTTTTTATTATGGCCAATGCCAACTAGTTTCAACAGAAGAAAACCCTCCAGGCTGTGGCGGCAGCTTTCCTTCTAATGTTGGCTAGACGTTTCATTAAAAGGCTCTGGTCCCAAAGGAGCTTAGAAGAGAGTGGGGCTGGCTGGAGGAGGGCATTCTGATTCCTAGAAAAACATCCTGGAAACATGTTCCTTTGATGGGGATCATTTTTCAAAGTCTGGAGGACACTTCACAGCAGAGGATACGGCTGCTAGTCACAGAGAACAAAACACTTCACTTTTGTTTATTCTCATCTCTTGCTTTTCCTCTTTTTTTTTTTTTTTCTAGTCCAGGGATCACAAACTGAATGCCAGGAGGCTGAACCAGGTCTTCAGCTGTCTTTTGTTTGGTCAGCACAGTTTCTAGACTTGAATTTGAAGACCTTCAGCTAGGCGTGTCTCTTAGTTCACCATAGCTCACACATGCGCTACCTTTCTGGTTCTGGGAGTCATTTGACTTTATCCACCCCGTTGCCTTTATGTTAGGTATAGAACCACTGCCCAACTAAATCTATTCATTCATGACTGATTCTCATCCTTTCAGGACACATTTCAAGGTCATAGAAAATGTGTCTTCATCTGGAGGGAGAGCCCAATATCAGAGAGCATCAGCTAACAAGGCCAGAAGGCCATGTCCCTGACATTGGAGGCTTCCGTGGTGTGACCCTGCTCCAGGGCACTGTTCGATAGAGCACGGTACACCCGGAGCCCCTGGAGTGCAGCACGGACTGTGGTCGTTAAGGATGTTTTCGGGTCTAGCCTGTTGGGTTTGGCCATTATTATACTACCCTGGTGGTATGCAAAGCTTATGCCCACCTTGTCAGGGGTTGGGTAGATAATAAAATCAAGACTATGGCTGGGTGCAGTGGCTCACGCCTGTAATACAAGCACTTTGGAAGGCCAAGGAAGGCGGATCACCTGAGTTCAGGAGTTCGAGACCATCCTGACCAACATGGTGAAACCCTGTCTCTGCTAAAAATACGAAAATTAGCTGGGCATGGTGGCAGGTGCCTGTAATCTCAGCTACTCGGGAGTCTGAGGCAGGAGAATCGCTTGAACCCAGGAGGTGGAGGTTGCAGTGAGCCAAGAACCTGCCACTACACTCCAGCCTGGGTGACAGAGTGAGACTTCGTCTCAAAAAAAAAAAAAAAAAAAAAAAACAAAAAAAACGGCAATCTGTACAATCTGGAGAGATGAATGTGAAGCTGCTCATCCAGGACTCTCTGTTTTGGACCTTGTTGATGGCTCTTGCAGGTAGAATCCAGCATCTGCATGCCTGTGGAGGGTACACCAAAGCGTTGGGGGCCCAAGAGGGTGCTGAGGCCCAAGAGAGTGCAGAGACCTTGAGTGTGAGTCCAGCTTCCTGGCCTGTCCCCCTCAGCCCAGCCTGAAGTTGCAATGAGCAGTCTTTTTCTCATTCTGTCTCTCTCTAAAATCTTTTCCCATGTGAGGAGGGAGCTGCTAGCTTGACTTCTGCCTGGCCTCTTATCCTCAATTTCCCTAGGAAAGAAGGGGTTATGGAAAGCTTAGCCAGGGAGAGCAATTCGTTTCAAAAACTCAAACTAACCTGTGTTCGCCTTCCTGACCTCCAGACTATTTTAATCTTGTAAGTGGTAATGATGTGTATGGAGAACAATTTTGTTGTTTACTGAGGCAGTTGAGTGATAACTGCAGAGAAAGGAGAAAGCGGAAGGCTTGTTCCACATACTGTATTTCTCGCTGTCGTTCTCTATGCTAATAGAGGCCTAATGTTGTGTCTTGTGAATAAAGATGACAGACCAGGAGAGGGGGCACCGCAGGGGATGACAGACTGAGGGAGGCAAGCCCAGAGAAAAACCTGGACCACCCCCCACCCTGCCACCACCACCACCAAGAAAAGGAAGCAGAATTGGACTGGCACGGTGTTGGTGTCAGAGCGGGTACAGGGCAAAGAGGGTGGACAATGCACATAGTTCTCTGCCCACAAGATGGGTTTCCGGTTCTGCAGGCTTCATCTGAAATAAAGCCGTGGACGGGAAGTTCCTTCTGGCGTCAGATCAAAATGTTTTCTGCTGCAATGTGAAAAGGATAAAGATAGACCACATGGGAGAGATGTAAAATGATTTTATTATATTCTACCTTCTTAGGTTCACCTATTTGTTCATTTTTGTGTGACGACAGTTCATTAAACATTTATCATGCTTGAAAGATCAGCCCGTATTTCTCTTTAATAATGTATATCCCTTAAATTAGCTTCTTGTCATCGACAGAGGATTTATTTATTTATTTTTCATTTATCTTTTGTTGCCTATAGTTAAGGTGTACAACATGATGTTTCGGTACACATATACAAAGTGCATATCCATTACCATCTATAGTTACCTTGCTCTGTGTGTGTGTGTGTGTGTGTGTGTGTGTGTGTGTGTGTGTGTGCATATAGTAAGAGCACCTCAAATGTATCTCTTAGTAAATTTTCAGTAGATCATACAATGTTATGAACCACAAGACCTCTAGACTTATCCTACACAACTGCAACTTGGCACTCTTGGACCTCCTTCTCCTCACTTCCTCCTCTTCCCTTCCTCCAGTAACAACTGTTCTCCCTCTTTCTGTTTATTTGACTTTTAAAAAATGTTCTGCATATTAGTGAGATCATACAATATCTGTTTCTGGCTTATTTCACTTAGCATAATGTCATCAGTTTCATCCACGTAGCAAATGGCGAGATCTTTAAAGATATTGCCTCAAGGCTGAATAATTTTCTATCAGATACAGAATTTATCAATATCTCACTGTATGCAGGAGCCTAGACATACGTTGAGATCAGAAGTTGGAGTGCAATTGACAGTCTCACTGAATTGAGAGAGAACATGTGTCCTGCAGCTGAAGGCTGCTTTAGATGCAGGGGAACAAATGTGAGTAAGTTATAGATGATGTCATGGCTTGGTGGAACTGGCTGCAAAGCAGGCTGGGACATGAAGAGGTGAGATTGGTGGGGAGCACAGGAGAAGGTACCGGAGCCATAGAGGACTTGGCCTGGTTCACCCCTGCAGGGTTATACAGGCTGGGTTCCCAGACTCTTCCAGCAATATCCCCCAGGGTTGGGGATCAGTGGATGTGACAGGCAGTTGAATCAGCATCTCCAGTAGTGGAGATGGGACTTCTCATTTTTAACAAGATCCCAAGTATCCTTGTGTACACTGAAGATTGAGAACCTCTGAGCTACGGAGTGCCTAGTATGGTGCAGCAGGGGTGGCCATCCCTGGGGCTTGCATGGAGGATGGACAGGGTGACAGGCAGTCCCAAGCAGTAAGGAGTGATTTGGGGGTCTAGATGATGTGTTCACAGTTAGAAAAAGCCCCCAGGCCCTGACCAGGGGATACAGTCAGCTCCATTCTCCCAGAGGAGGCATTGGGGGCCACCCAGGTATGGGGCAAGGGTTGACAGAACGTTCAGACCTAGTGGGTACGAGGATGTTCAGGTTCCTCTGCAGACACCAAGGGTTGGTGGCAGCACAATCTGCTCCAGGTTCCATCTCTTGGTGGCCTGAGGCTCCAAGTCTCTTTCCTGCCTTGGTCAGCCCTGGCTCTAGGACTGGATAAGTGGAGGCTGCAGGTGATGCACACAGGAGGTAAGGCTGAGGGGAGACAGGCAGGGAAGTCAGACGTCAGCAGAACAAGGGTGAACTTGGAATTGAAGATAGGAGAGATTTGAAGGAACAGCTTTCTGGGAGAGCACTTTTTCTTTTCTTTTCTTTCTTTCTTTCTTTCTTTCTTTCTTTTTTTTTTTTTTGAGATGGAGTCCTACTCTGTCACCCAGGCTGGAGTGCAGTAGTGACATCTCTGGTCACTGCAACCTCTGCCTCTTGGGTTCAAGTGATTCTCCCGCCTCAGCCTCCCGAGTAGCTGGGATTATAGGTGCACCACCACACCTGGCTAATTTTTGTATTTTTAATAGAGATGGAGTTTCGTTGCCGTGTTGGCCAGGCTGGTCTTGAACTCTTGACCTCAGGTGATCTGCCTACCTTGACCTCCCAAAGTGTTGGAATTATAGGCATGAGCCACCAAGCCGGGCCTGGGAGAGCACTTTTCAAGTTCCCAAAAGAACTCTCTGAAAAAGTAGGAAGACGCTCAAATATTGCTACAGAAATATTGTTACAGAACATCCTACTCTTCCTTGGGCTTGTTTAGAGTTCAAAAACAGAATTTCTGAGCAGGCGGGACCTTGCCCAGGAAAACTTGGACCTTACCAGTGTTGTCAGCAAGAACAGGGTCATGTCAGACAAAAGGAAGGGCCAGTGGGCTTCTTTTTCTGATCCGGTGGGAGGGGACATCTCAGAGCCCTTTATTCTTAAACTGCAATCAGGGCTAGCTTTAAAAAAAGATGCTCCATTTCAGAGCAGCTCATCTGGATCACTAAGTTATACATCAAAAATCACAGGCTTTTTCTTATTTAAACTTCTCTTGGCTAAACTTTCCCCTTGGATGAATTCCCCAATGCAATTCCTACAGCCAGCCCATCCGATTAGAGGATATTTGACTCACAGGATTCTTGTCTAAGAGAGACCAAATCTTCTTTCACCTGAAAGCCAGGTCTCTGTGGCTCACAGCCTCTTGTTTTGTTCTATCTTTTCAAACAATTACTGAGTCAGAATAAAGGGCAATTTTCTAGGACAAAACAAACATTGCCCAAGAAAGACTCTATTCTCCTCTTTGGATTGGTTACAAAGATTGCACAGGCTCCTCCCTGAAGGTAAAACGTTCTCCTTTAATGGTATGTAGCACACTTAGCCAAGGCAAACCAGGACTACACACTGCCCCGCCTTTCCAAGTCAGCACACAGCCATGATTCTCCGAAGCAGGAGGAGCACAAATAACTGGCAGGACGTTTTGTACTTGAAGTGTGACTCCACAAAACACAATGTCTCTCAACCACTAAGTCTATGAATTTGTTCATTCATTGACTTTCTGAAGCAACTTTTCCTATCCCCGTTGTATGTAATCTGGAGATCTTCACCTTCAGCATCTTCTGTTTCTAGGGCATTTAAACTGGGGGGAAGTGGAGAGGCCATTAGGCCCTGCTAAACTTCCAGCTCAGCTTTCCACCCCTCCTGTCCTTTCTTTCATCTCAGAAAGAGCTCAAGATGCTCTTGACTGTTAAAAAGAGAGAGATGAGGGCCAGGCACAGTGGCTCACGCCTGTAATCCCACCACTTTGGGAGGCTGAGGCAGGTGGATCATGAGGTCAGGAGATCGAGACCATCCTGGCCAACATGGTGAAACCTCGTCTCTTCTAAAATACAAAAAATGAGCTGGGCATGGTGGCGTGTACCTGTAGTCCCAGCTACTCAGGAGGCTGAGGCAGGGGAATCGCTTGAACTGGGGATTCAACTGTGGAGATTGCAGTGAGCCGAAATTGCACCACTGCACTCCAGCCTGGCCACAGAATAAGACTCCATCTCAAAAAAATAAAAAAATAAAAAAATAAAAGAGGGATGCTGGTGGAGCTCCTTGGAGCTGCTTTTTTGAGCCTTCAGTTAAAATAATCTGAAACTATCTAAATATTAAACACACACACACGCACATGTGTGCACCATTTTCATGAGCAGAGAAGGAAGAAGGAGGTGGCCAGGGGAGCTGGTTCTGAGGTTTTGGAGAGTGTGATAATGCCTCGAGTATTATCACACAGCTGGCCTGTGAGGGTCAGAGGGACCCAGCGGAAGGCCATGCAGACATTACCTTCCACATTGTCAAACACAAAAGCGTCTGGTTCCCATGCTCCTCTGGGGATACCAGGAAAATGATGATGAAAGCAGTTCCCTTATCCAGGCATCCTTCCAGCAAAACACCTTGAATAATTGTGACATTTGTATTGCTCTTTGTGGTAAACCAAACTCCTTAGCTCTCTTATTGTTTTATCCTTACACACGTGTTATCTGAATACGTTACTGTTGTAAAGAGGTCAGAGAACATGGAAGTGTATTGTCTTAGTGTAGGCTCCCTAGAAAAAAGAGCTGGAGAAAAGCTTATTGTGCTAACACTTGTGCTGAGATCAGGGAAACCAGAGAAGTAAAACTGCAGAAAACAGGTACTACAGCCAGGAAGGAGGGAGGCATAGACAAGGCGGGAGCTCCTAAGGAGGCCACAGGTTCACAAGAAAATACAGCAAGCTGGGTGGTTTCTGTCATGTGGGACATCTCTCAGGAACCAGTTATACCCCAAGGGGCCCCTCCCATCTCTGTCTTTCAGGGGTCCAAATTTGTATGCAGACAGCATCACCTGATTCCTCAGGAAATAAGAGCCTCTATGAACTTGGGCAAATCCAGCACTGTCCATCACAGCAGGCACCTGAAGTCTGGCACTCGATTGTATGGCGAACGGAAATAGCTTCCCCCCATTTGCATTCCTCTCCTCAGAAATAAATACTCTTTTTTTTTTTTGAGATAGAATCTTGCTCCGTTGCCCAGGCTAGAGTGCAGTGGCATGATCTCAGCTCACTGCAACCTCTGCTTCCTGGGTTCAAGTGATTCTCCTGCCTCAGCCTCTTGAGTAACTAGGACTACAGATGCCCGCCACCATGTCCAGCTAGTTTTTGTATGTTTAGTAGCGATGGGGGTTTTATCATGTTGGCCAGGCAGGTCTTGAACTCCTGACCTCTGAGACTAATTTATAAGACAAGAAGTTTAATTGGTTCTGCAGGCTCTACAGAAAGCATGGCAGCTTTTGGGGAAGCCTCAAGAAACTTTCAATAATGGTGGAAGGCAAAGGGGGAGTGAGGTGTCTTATGTGGTTACAGCTGGAAGAGGAGATTAAAGAAGGGGGAGGTGCTACACACTTTTAAACAACCAGATCTTGTGAGAACTCACTCACTGTCATGAGACTAGCACTAAGAGGGCATGGTGCTAAACCATTCATGAGAAATCCACCTCCATGATCCAATCGCCTCCCACCAGGCCAGGCCCCACCTCCAACACTGGGGATTACAATTTGACATAAGATTTGCTGGGGACACAGATCCAAACAGTATCACACAGTATGTCGAGCTGATGCCAGGCACTGACAGGAAAGTGACCATCAAGCTGTAGACTGATCAGAGAGGCTGAACAGTGACATATATGCAGCAGACAGCAGTTTGTATTCCTTTTGTATGCTTGTTTAATATGTAACTCATTAATTATATGTTATTTAGAATAAATTGCGTTTTCTTCATTTGTTCTTAATAATCTATTATGTTGTCTCTGAATGTCTTCTGCCTCACTTGAGGACTGCCAACATGCATAATCACTGTCGCCAGATGTACCCAGGGGCAGCAAAATGTAAATCTTGAACTAAATTCTTGGCTGGGAGATGCAAACCCCAGACCCTCAAAAGGTTGTTTGTATATCTCAGGTGGTGCAGAGTGGAGAGAAGAAGAAAGAAAGTAGTAGGATTAGGGCCTGGGAAGTCAAAGGGTAGAATGGAAAACTCCATGAGTGATTTCAAAGAGCTATCTTGAGTTGTGTTTGAAGCAAAGACTATTTGGTGACAGGCAGTGGAGGAAAGAGTCTACAGCCTTGGCTATTTTAAAAGGAGGTTCAAAACCTTATGAGACTCAGACCCAAACCAAAATATTCCTCCAGATGGTAGACTGTGGGACTTCTCAGCTCCCATAACCAGCAGAGTCAATTCCTCATAATAAATCTCTCTCTCTCTCAATACGGATCTTGGTTCTGTTTCTCTGGAGAACCCTAATACACCCTCTCATCAGACAGAGCCTACCCTCCTGCTCCTGAAGCTTCTAACATTATCTGAATTCTGGCACAGAGAGGTGGAGGCAAGAGTGTTTCAGACATGTGAAGAAGGGCCACTGTCTTCCTGGAAGTGAGGGAGAGCATAGTTGAGCCTGGTTGGTTTGGTAGGAGAGACAAGAGGGTCTAGGAGGGAATGGGGAGAAATCTGGACTTTTGACTTGGGACAATAGGAAGCCGTTGAGAGTTTCCAGCAGAAAAGTGAGGAACACGTACTGTGTAGGGGCAGGGCCACGGCATAGAGACTACTGGGAGGGTGCTGCAGTCCAGTGGAGGAATTCCACTAAAGGAACTAGATGCTTCAGAAGCAGGAGGCTAGGCTCTGTATAATGAAAGGATGTATTAAGGTTCTCTGGAGAAACAGAACCAAGATACATATTTATGCAGAGATTGATTATGAGGAATTGACTCAGTTAATTACGGAGGCTGAGAATTTCCACAATTTGCCATCATCTGAAGATCCAGGAAAGCTGGCAATGCAATTCCAGTCTAAGTCCAAAGACCTGAGAACCAGAGGAGCTGATGGTATAAATCCTAGTCCAAGGGCAGGAGAAGATGAGATGAGAGGTCTCAGTTCAAGCAGGCAGGCACGAAGCAAAAGGGGAAAATTACTCCTTCCTGTTCCTTTTGCTCTCTTTCAGGCTCTCAATGGATTGAATGATGACCTCCCACACTGGGGAGGGCAATCTTCTTTTCTGAGTCCACCTATCCAAATGCTAATCTCATCTAAAAACATGCCTACAGACAATGCTAGAAGCAATGTTTTATCTGAGCACCCAGTGGCACAATCAAGTTGACACAAAATTAACCATCCCAGAAGGGTTGTTGAAGTCATGACTTGGAGTTGAGAGAAGTGATGAGTTTGGGTTGGAAATATTGAACTTGAGGGCCCTGTGGGACATCCCAGTGGCTACTTGGATCTGGAGAATCATGAGAAAATAGACAGGAATTGATGAATCGCAGAAGTGGCTGAGGTCTCCTTGTTAGATGATGTGGCTTTGGAAGAGGCACCAGGCTGGACCCCTCAGAAGAGCAGTGTGTCAGGGATGGGCCGAAGAGGAGGAGGAAGGAAATTGGGAAACGGAGCCCAAGAGGTGGGGTCTGCTAGGTGAACATAGGGTCACAGAAGCCAACGGAAGTGAGTGGCAAATGCTAGAGAGAATTAATACAAGAACTTTAAAGTCTCCATTAGATTTAGCAACAAAGAGATCTTTGATTTCCACTTTTGGGAAATCATTTTTTTTTTCAATGAACAAATACTTCCTGAACATCTGCTCATCCATGCCAGACATTGCTGTTGGCCTGAAACTGACATCCTACTAGGAGAAACAAACAGCAAACAAGTAAACCAATCACTGGACAAGGTTATCCTAGGCAGTGATAAGAGCAATTACGAAAATAGAAAAGGGTGATGTAACTGTAGGTGATTCTTGGTGGGTGAGGATGACAGAGGAGGCCTATCTGAGGAGGTGACATTTGATCCAAATCTTGAATATCAGGAAAACACATTTGTGTAAAGATCCAGGAGACAAGAACGTTCCAGTAGAGGAAACAGCTTATGCAAATGTCCTACCTCAGTGGTTCTCAATCAGGGGCAATTTTGTCCTCCATGGGACATTTGGCAATGTCTAGTGACGTTTTCTGTTGTCACAACCAGGGATGTACTACTGGCATCTAGTGGGTGGAGACCAGGTATGCTGCTAAATATCCTACAGTACACTGGACAGCTCCCTACCAAGAAGAATTATTGGACCCAAAATGTCATTAGTGCCAAGGGTGACAGACCCTGCACTCAATTAGGAACAAGCTTGGCCTGTTTAAGGAATAGAAAGGAGATCAGTGTTTGAGAATCAGTAAGCAAGGAAATGAATTGGGGAACATGTGTCAGAGAGGTAGGCAGGTCTTAGATGACAGAGGGCCTCCAGGACTCAGTAAGGGCTTTTTATATTTTACTTCCTGAAGTACCATAGAAAGCCATTAGAGAGTTTTAAGCAGGGAAATGAGTTGATCTGATGTACATTCTAATATGGTACTCTGGTTGCTGTCTGGAAGCTGGATTGTAGTGGGCAAGAGTAGGAACTGGGAGGCAATGACAGCAGGCGAGAATGGCAATGGCTTGGAGTGTATGGTGGGAGAAGAATGGGGTGTAAGTGGGCAATGAGGTAGAGCTGATGGGATTTTTCTGATGGATTGGGTTGAAGGTTGAGGGAAAGTAAGGAATCAAAGATGATTTCTAAGGTTTTGGTTTGAGGAAAAGTATGGGAGGAGGTACAGTTCATTGTGATGAGAAGACTAGGCAAGGTCTGGGCTTTAGAGAAGATATAAAGAGTTTAAAATGCATATTAAGGGTATCGTTAAGGTAGTGGGGAGGGTTTAGTTACGATCATGTTTATCACAGTGCTGTTTGAAGTAGTTGTAAACAACCTAATTATCCAATAATGGGGGTTAGTTAAATAAATTAGGAACCAGTATAAAGTAATATCATAGAAATGTATTTATTAACATGGATACATGATCACAATGCATTATTTGAAAAAGATTATAAAATAGTA
Organism: Cacajao melanocephalus; assembly: GCA_963573385.1. NCBI lineage: Eukaryota > Metazoa > Chordata > Mammalia > Primates > Pitheciidae > Cacajao > Cacajao melanocephalus. The sequence continues at coordinate 32,324 of CAUYLG010037215.1, read as the reverse complement.
TGCAGAGTATGAGCCCGTTGGATTCTTATTTCACTTTTCTACCAAAATACATACTCCATGAAGTAACAATTATTTATTTATTTATTTATTTTTTGAGATGGAGTCTCACCCTGTTACCAAGGCTGGAGTGCAGTGGTGCGATCTCGGTTCACTGCAACCTCTGCCTCCTGGGTTTGAGTGATTCTCCTGCCTCAGCCTCCTGGGTAGCTGGGATTACAGGCACCCACCACCACACCTGGCTAAGTTTCATATTTTTAGTTGAGACAGGGTTACATCATGTTGGCCAGGCTGGTCTCAAACTCCTGACCTCAGGTGATCCACCTGCCTTGGCCTCCCAAAGTGCTGGGATTATAGGCATGAGCCATCATGCCTGGCTTTTTAAAAATTCTTTTTTCTTTTTTTCTTTTCATTTCTTTTTTTTAATTGTTTATTTTTTTTTAGTTGTACTTTAGGTTCTGGTATTTTTTTTTTACTGTCTTCTATGAGAAAGAATTTAGTTCAACATGCTTGGCTTTTTTGTTTGATGTGGTTTGTTTTGTGTTTCTGGCCCTGAAGTAACAATTTGAGTGTAGAAGTGAAATCATAAAAATACTAGAAGAAAATATGTGTGAGGTTTTCGCAACCATGGTGTGGTAAAGCCTTGCATAGCAAGACATTAAAAGCAGACACCACAAGGAAAAGATGGATACACTTGCCTGTGTGAAAAGCTGAACCTCTTGTTGGGTGAAACCCTTAGATTGAAGAAGACAAAAGAAAACTGGGAAAAATTATTTGTGATCAGCATTATGGAGTTAACATTGCCATTATCCAAGGAAATTTTGTAAATTGAGAGACAATTGAAATGAGTTTTTTTTTAACTACCAGATTGGCAAAATTAAAAGATTGATAAGATCCATTGTTGCAGAAGGTGAGGAAGAGTAAATAGGCACAGTCTTCTTAGAGTATCATTTGGTACCATTGAAATTTAAACATGCTTATTCCTTGACTAAGTGAGACTACTTTTGACTATTTAGCCTATATTAAACAACTGTTCAAAGACACAGGTACAAGATGTGCAAAACTGCATTGTTGGTTATAATAAAAACTCCAAAATAACACAAATATGCCACAGGAGTTACCTAAATAAATTGTAGGTCCTAGTACGCGGTAAAAGAATATGCAACTCTTCAAAAAAATGGGGTCAGTCTGTATGTCCTGATTTGAAAAATTATTTACGATGTTGTTAAGAAAATCAAGTTGCAGAACAGTCTGTATAATAGGACTACATTTTGTAAAAACCTCTAAATAAAATTATATATTGTTTGATATACTTATATGTGCTTAGAACAAGCTCTGAAAGGCTTACACAAAATTATTCAGTGTTATCTTCAACAGGAGGTAGGATTGTGGGGGATTTTCAGTTCCTACTTTTTACCTTTTTGTATTGTTTAGCTTTTGTTTCAAACATAGTGACATATGTCTAAATATGCTTGGTAATATAAATTATGCTGTAATATAAATTAAACAAAACATATTGTCATTTTGGCAAAGGTAGAATTGACATAATTACGAGTGTAAAATATGAGCATCAAAGTCATCTGTCTAGAATTTTCACCATTGTCCCTTCATATCTGAATATCACAATATATGCAATTAGATGATAAATGAATAGTGTCTTATTATTTGATAGAAAAATTAAGTAAATATTACATCCTTTAGTTCCACTGTTTCCTGACACATAAATGGATGTGCCAAGTTGTTACAGAACCCCTTCCTTAATGGGAGACAATCTTTTATAAATCTTTGGATAACACAGAAGCAGCAGAAAACACAAACCACTGTTGATTTATGTAGGATATGCAAAGATAAAACAAAGCAGAAAAATCCTGAGTAAAGAAAAGAAAGCAGCAGCTGTGGACTATAACGTTCTACAAGCTCACTATGTTAAAAAAAAAAAAAAAAAAAAAGCAGTACTGGATAAGGAATACACCTGTGTAAATAAACCATCTGAATCTCCTGTAATCCTGCATTGGTTTTTAGTGAGATACCTCTTTAAACCTACCAAATACCTATGAAAATATGTATAACATTTATATATGTATATATTTGAAGTAGTACACATGTTTATATGTGAATTCAAATTCATTCAAATTTGCATTCTGTAATAATGAAGAATTCTCACTCACACGTTGATGTGCATGTGTGTATTCTCTGTGAATCTCTCTTTCTTGCTCTCTACACATACAGGTATGCACAGAAGGTTATCTAGGTGTATGTCAACCTGCTAACTGTGGTTGACTTGGTGTGGATGAGTTTACGAATTTTATTTTTTAAATGTTCATTTTAGCTGCCTGAACTTTTTAAAAATTTTCTGTGATGAGCCTATTTACTTTCATAATATGAAAAGAAACCCAATCATATACATATAATTATATATACCTATATGTATATACACACATATATATACCTATATATAAACCAATACATATATATATTAAACGAGCTATATTAAACCATAATATATATATATATATATATTAAGCCAAGTTCCAATTAATTATTTTGGAGTAGACTTAATTAATTTAGAATTAATTAGAGTTAATAAACTAAGTCTAAATTAGTTGAGACTGTAATTGTGACCTAATACCTAACATGATTCCAGACTTTTTTTACATAAGAGGAGCCAGAGAAATGATCGAGTGTATATATCTATATCTACATTTATATGTATGCATATGTATATATATAGATATATACACACACACAAAACTATACCTGTATATACACCTATATATATATACCTATGTATATATACACCTATATATACCTATATATCTATATATACATACCCATAGGTGTATATATATCTATATATACACCTATATATACATTACTTTCTCTCATATATATCCGTATATACACCTATATATACCTATATGTACACATACACATATAGGTGTATATATATATTTCCTGACACATAAATACATGTGCCAAGTTGTCACAGAACCCCTTCTTTAATGGGAGACAATCTTTTATAAATCTTTGGACAACACAGAAGCAGCAGAAAACACAAGAGGAAGTAAGTAGATGTCAATAACTTTTTCCAGAGATGTCAGGGGTGGAAGTGAGGTGGCTGTGGCTTAACCAGTAATGGGCGATGACCAAGCGTGGCAGGGAGCGTGGAAAATTCCTTTATTAGTCTTGCATGAAGGTGAGGAAAAGAATCAGACAAAGCTAGAAATGGACATAGAGGCCAGCAAGGGAAGGCTTACCCTCTTCTCTAAGCATGCCTATGTGTAAGTGGCACTCTGGAGCTCCAGCACTCCTGGTGTGTTTTCCGCAAAGCAGTCTTACTTTTTTTCTTCCACTGTCCCTTTAATCTGCTCAAGACACTGGTCATTTCTCTGGCTCCTCTTAAGTAAAAAAAAGTTTGGAATCATATTAGGTCTCAATTACAGACTCAATTAATTAACTTAGAATTAATTTATTAACTCTAATTAATTCTAAATTAATTAAGTCTACTCCAAGATAATAATCAATTGGAACTTGGTTGAATGTTACCTCTTCTTTCCTCTCCCCTTGCTGTGATGGTGGGGCTGGCAGGTCCTCCTCTCTCCCTCAGCCTCACCTTTCTTCTCGTCCCTGCATGCTAACTGTGCTGCTACCACCAGTGTCAGACCAGAAGGAGGGATGCAAGTGAAGCTGGCTCTGTAGCAAGACGGCTTTGCCTTCTCTGGGTCAGCAGATGCTTATAGCCAACTCTCTGCACATTTCATGGGTTCCTTGAAGATTTGCCTAGTGAGCCCTTCAAACTGTTCTAACTGGCCTGTCACCTTTGATCCTCCCTCAGTTCTGCCCTCAAGCTCTAACCACCAGAATCACCCAGAGCCCCTGATTGCTGGGGTCCCCTCTTCCAGGCAGCCTCTCCCTGATGAAGATTCTTATATTTGCTCCATGGGAGTGAGAGTACTTCCTAGACTCTGCCCTCTACCCTGCAGCCACAGGCTGCTCTGACCTCCTCAGGCATGGGCTAGATCCCAGGCCCTCCAGCGCCCCCACTGCAGGGGGCACATATTAATCTTGCCAAGTGGTCCCATTAAAACTTTCTCACCAGCTTGAGGTGAGGGGCGGACATCCTTTTCATCCTTCTGTCCTTTGGGGATGAGACATAGAGCATGCTGATGGCTCTGCTCAAAAAGCCTCTCTCAGTCCCCACTCCTTGGACCCTTTTTGTCCTCCACGTGAATGAGGGAATTTAAAAGTCATAATACTGGTTCTTGGTGGTGCTATTCTGAAATTTCACACCTGGTCTGGCACAGCCTTTGGAATGTAGCAGTTATTACGTCTTGGTGCCTTGGTCTCAGCTTCTCATTTAACATTCTGTTACATGCAAATAGTGATGAGCCAGCACCCATAAAGAGGGGGAAGTTGCAGATGCAGGAGACAGAGGTTGATAGAACTGAGGTCCAAACATTGGTGAAGAAATTGGCCTGGAGGGAAGGTGGGGCCTGTCTTCCACTGACGCAGAAGGGACGGTAGAAAGCAATTTTTAGATTAGAGGAGGCAGGCAAAAAATTGATAGAGCTTGCATCTGAGGATTTCTATTTTCTCCATGAAATAAAAGGTCAGAGGTTTCCTGAAGCACAGTGAAGAGGAAAAATCTTGATTGAATTGTTCTGAATCATTTGTAGGATGAAATTCTGAGGGAATTTTCAGTCCAGCTGAAGGTTGTAAAACCCACTACAATGCTATCGGCTGCTGAAAGGGCTGATGAGTTCCCTCTGCATCAGGAAAAGTCTAGGTTAATGCTTCCTGGGTTGTCAGGAGAGAAAAGATGAGATGTACATAGACCAAAGAAAGAAGGGTATTACATGACAAAGGAAGATCAGAAAAGCCCAGAGACAGCCACACTCCCTGGGTTAGAGTGGAAAATTTTATCTTTCCAAATAGACTCAAACTTCAGGTTTGAATGTCCTGAGACATAAAAGTCCTAACTACACACTAAGCAGCACCCAGCTGAATCCCACAGCTCAGAAGAGAAAGATGATATGAAAGAGAAGTCCTAATGTGGTTCTGCAGTTACTGATAGGTTTCAGGGGACTGGTGGCTGGGAAGAATGAAGTCCTTCGGGCTTATTCATTTTCAGAGGCCACAATCTCAGAACCTCTGGTTTGTTCCGACCTCGTTAGACTCTCTCAATTTTGTTTCAGAGGAGTACATTGATATGCACAATTGAGAATGAAATTTTTATATGTCACAAATCTCTATATCTATTGAATGGCAAGGATAACTGGGACTCTATTTAGTTGGTATCATGTCTGAGCAAATGCTGTAACAGCTCCTTTAACTAGGGAGATAAAATTATAAGAATGGAAACTAATATTTTAATGGCAATACAAGGCCAGGGGAAGAGGGAAGAGAAATCGAAAGTGAAGCATAAAAAATTCTCTCAGGGCCGGGTGCAGTGGCTCATGCCTGTAATCCCAGCACTTTGGGAGGCTGAGGTGGGTGGATCATTTGAAGTCAGGAGTTCAAGACCAGCCTGGCAAACGTGGTGAAACCCTGTCTCTACTAAAAATACAAAAAATTAGCCAGGTATGGTGGCGCATGCCTGTAATCCCATCTACTTGGGAGGCTGAGGCAGGAGAATCGCTTGAGCCTAGGAGGCAGAGGTTGTGGTGAGCTGAGATCATGCCACTACACTGCAATCTGGGTGACAGAGTGAGACCCTGTCTCAAGAGAAAAACAAAACAAACAAAAAAACTCCAAATCATCTCAAAACTAAACTGCTATTCACAATCAAGGGAAATTAATAGAAATTGATGAGCTACAGTTTTAAGCAGGGAACCCTTCTCAGCATTTGCTAAGAAAACTCATGTGGGTGAACTCAAATAAACCTAAGCGACAGGCCAGTCTTATTGTAACTGAGTCATGGGCTTTCCTCCTAACGTGCATAGAAGCCAGTACTATGGCACAGGCTTTCGAGAAAAGAAAAAGCTTTATTGCAAGGTCAACTGGCAAGGAAATAGGAGGCAACACTCAAATCTGTCTCTCCAAGCTGGGGCCCGAGAGCAGGTTTTATAGGCAGGGAATAACAATGACAGACATAGGAAAATGCAATGAGGCATGATCTGATTGGGCCATGCAGAGGTGGTGACGTGTCCTTGCCTTTGAAGTCCATACTGCAACAAAAAAGGGCACCCCACTCTTCTTAATCTGATCCCCCCTTCTTAAGTCTGAATACTTAGGTTCCATATGTGGTTGACATTTTCATTCTGGCCACTTACAGGGTCACGAATTGAGCAGGCTTGGTTCATCTGGGCATGCTCAGGTTATGTGACTTGCAGGCTGGAGGTCCACTGCAACTGAAAACAACTCATCATTTTGTTACATTTTGTGACTGACAGAGCTCAACCCCACTGGACTGATTCTGTTATTACATTAACTGCTGAGGATGGTCGCCTTACATTGTCCCCTTTCAGTGAATTTCATGGAGTTATGTTGTATTATGTATTGGGCCACTGAGAAGCCATTTGAATACTTGGGAGAATGAAAAGTAATTTCTAAAGTGGAACTTGGGTTTTATTTCAGAACTCCCAGTCCTAGTCTTGTCATATTGGAAAGATCAGTGGGGTAGGACCGTGGCATTGTGATATTGAATGTATGTATGTGAACTGAGCACAATTTTCTTTAAAGGGATCAAAATCTTGCATCTGAAAAAAGTGAAACTTTGTTTTTTTGATGATTTTTTCAAAGAGTCAGTATCCATCAGGGCAAAATCTTGAAGACAGTTGTGAATAAAGGAAACAAAACAGATTTCCTCAGTAAGATTCAAGGCTTTTAAACTGCAATCTACTTAAAATGTCCCGTGCTAATTATTGCCCTGATTTGTTCAGCTGAGAAGCTTCTGAAGTTGGCTTGAGTGTGAGCCACTCCATTATAATGTTGCAAAACCTCCTAAATAACCACAAAGGCAACTGTTTATCTCAATCTTCACTTAAAACACCTGCTTGCTGATACTTGATTATGTGTTTTGAGGCTTGTGATTGAAAGCCTAACACCTGGCTGATTAGACTGATGTTTGATCATGTTTTGAAAAGCAATTTTACTACTTAGCAAGCAGTTCTATGCTGCAGTGCATTAACTGGATTGAATGCCCAAAGCTCTTATTGTTGTGTTAAAAAAATAACCATTAGAGAATAATAGCTTGTTTTCATTAACGAGGAAATGAACATAAAAATTCTTATACTGTTATGTAAGAGTATGATACAACCCATTGTCCTTTAAGATAGTGGGTTTCAAAGTGTGCTAGGAGGAGAACCTGCATGGAATTCCTACCACAGATATCTTGAATTAGAATCTGTGGCGGTGGGGCCCATGATTGACATTATGAGCTAATTCCCTATGTGGAGAAATGCTGCTTTAAGAGAAGACAACTTTCACCTGGATCCTGAAATAGACCAGGTCGCTTTCTGGGTAGAAGCTTACAGCTCAGATCTGCAAAATCAGTCTGCACTGAGAGTTGAGAGGGTTTCTGCCTTTTCTTCAGCGACCACCGTGCAGGTATGTGAGATCTTGCGTCCTGGCTGGCTGGGTTGTGAGCCCCTCTCCAAGAGCCTAAGAGGTGAGTGAGATAGGCACCGAAGGTGATGATAGGTATCCACTTTCCCCCGCTTCGTTTTACAAATGGGAAAATTCAGGCCCAGACAATGGAAAGGATGGACTGAAGGTAGCACAATGCGGAGTTGAGGCCAGATCCCCAGTCTCATCATCCTCACCTATAGCTCTTGATCCAAGTCACCAAAGGGAGAACTCTTTAGAAGGTGGGGCCCCAGGATGTCTTCTTTGGCTCCCTCCAGGGCCTCTCTCTGCTCTTTTCCCCTGTGCTGTGCCCAGGAGGCCGGCCTGCTGGAACTACACCAAGAGCTCCCTGCCCTCTGGCTTCTGGGTGGATTCTGGCTTCTGGTGGGAGCACCACTGGGGGACAGGAAGAAGGCACCCATGAGAGTGGGCTCACCTGAGGGTACCACATGGGTTTGGTGACAGGAATAGCATGACAAACTATATTAGCCGGGGTTCTCCAGAGAAGCAGAGCCAAGAGGATATACATATATGAGGAGACTTATTGTGAGGAATTGGCTTGATTATGGAGGCTATGAATTCCTACAGCTGCCGTCTGCAAGCTGGAGACCCAGGATAGCCAGTGGTGTAATGCAGTCTAAGACCTGAGGCCTGAGACCCAAGGAAGCAGACGGTGTGCATCCCAGTGCAAAAGGGGCAAGTTTCCCTTTCCTCTGCCTTTTGTTCTACTGGGGCCTTTAACAGCTTGGATAACTCCCACCCATTGCGGGGAGGGCACTCTTCTTTACTGAGTTCACACATTCAAACAGTAATCTTATCCCCAAACCCCCTCATAGACACACCTAGAAATAATGTTTAATCTGGGCATTGTTGGCCCAACCAAGCTGATGCATAAAATTAACCATCAGAACTCTACTCTTGTCAACATGGCATCCACCGCGTCTCCTTAAACCATGCTTAATTGCCAAATAAAGACAATATCGTCATTCCACCTAACATGATACACCGATCCTGCATACGACTGAAAATGCACTGGCCTCTTCCCCAGAAGAGAAGGAAAAGTCCTTGTGTGATGTTTGCTCCCCTCCTGATATCCTGTAACTTACATTCTGAGAAATGTGTTAGGTGACTTCATCATGTGTGAGCATCATAGAGCGTACTTATAAAAACCTAATGCTATAGGCTACTACACATCTAGGATAGGGGATAGCCTATGGCTCCTAGGCTACAAACCTGTACATCAGGTTATTGTACTGAGTACTGTGGGCAACTGTTAGCCAATGAAAAGTATTTCTGTATCTAAATATTTCTAAATATAGAAACAGTACAGTAAAAATATGGTATAAAAGATTTAAAAATGGTGCACCTATGTAGGGCACTTCCCAAGAAAGAAGCTTGCAGGGCAGGAAGTTTCTCTGGGTGAGTCATGGAGTGAGTGGTTAGGGCATATGAAGCTCTGGAGCATTACTGTATAATACCACAGCTTTATAAATACTGTATGCTTCAGCTACACTATAATTTAGAAACTTTTTTTCCTTCAATAATAAATTCACCTTAGCTTACTGTAATCTTTTTACTTTATAAACTTTTAAATTTTAACAACCTTTGGGCTCTTTTTAAATAACACTTAGCTTAAAACATGCTTTGTTGTTCTCATAAGTGGGAGTTGAACATTGAGAACACATGGACACAGGGAGGGGAACATCACACACCAGGGCCTGTAGGCGGGTGGGGGGATAGGGGAGGGATAGCAGGGAGTAGGGGGTTAGGGGAGGGATAGCATTAGGAGAAATACCTAATGTAGATGACAGGGTGATGGATGCAGCAAACCACCATGGCACGTGTCTACCTAGGGTAACCTGCACGTTCTGCACATGTACCCAGAACTTAAAGTATGATTAAAAAAAAATCAGAATCTGTTTAGCTAAGGACAGGGGAACAATGTGTTCATAATTGTGGAACAAAACAAATAAATCCAAGTTTGTATTCTCCTTCCAGCAAAATTATCAATCAAGTGTGAAGGTAAAATAAAGATGTTTTTATACATAGAAAATTTTCTTTCTTTTTTCATTTTTTATTTAGAGATAGGATCTCGCTTTGTCTCCTAGGCTGGAGTGCAGTGGCACGATTGTATCTCACTGTAGTCTCAGACTCCTGGGCTCATGCAATCCTCCTGCCTCAGCCTCCTAAGTAGCTAGGACGCAGGTGTGTGTCATCGTGCCTAGCTAATTAAAAAAAATTTTTTTAGAGACAGGATCTCACTCTGTTGCCCAGGCTGATTTTTTTCCTTTACACACTTATTCTATAAGCTTATTTTTTGTATTATAATTTTTTAACTTTCAAAACTTTTTGTTAAAAACTAAGACACAAATACACCCACTAGCCTAGGCCTACACAAGGTCAGGATCAATATCACTGTCTTCCACCTTCACGTCTTGTCCCACTGGAAGGTCTTCAGGAGCAATAACATGCGTGAAGCTGTCATCTCCTATGATAATAATGCCTTCTAGAATACCTTCTGAAGGACCTGCCTGAGGGTGTCTTAGAGTTAACTTTTTTTTATATAAATAGAAGGTGTATACTCTAAAATAAAGATTAAAAAGCATAGTGTAATAAATACATAAACCACTAACATAGTTGTTTATTAACAAGTATTATATATTGCACATAATTATATGTACTGTATTTTTTAATTGTGTTTTTATTTATTTTTCCATAAATTATTGTGGTACAGGTGGTATTTGGTTACATAAGTCCTTTAGCGGCGATTTGTGAGATTTTGGTGCACCCATCATGCAAGCAGTATACACTGTACCACAGTTGTAGTCTTTTATCCATCGCCCCCCTCCTAATCTTCCCCCCAAGTCCCCAAAGTCCACTGTATCATTCTTATGCCTTTGTGCCCTCATAGCTTAGTTCCCTCATATAGTGGGAACATACGATGTTTGTTTTTTCATTCCTGAGTTATTTCACTCAGACTAATAGTCTCCTGACTCACTCAGGTCACTGCAAATGCTGTTAATTCATTCATTTTTATGGCTGCGTAGTATTCCATCATATGTATACACCACGGTTTTTTATCCACTCATTGATTGATGGACATTTGAGTTGGTTCCACAATTTTGCAATTAGAAATCATGCTGCTATAAACACGCATGTGCACGTATCTCTTTCAAATAATGACGTCTTTTCCTTTGAGTAGATACGCAGTTGTGGGATTGTTGGATCAAACGATAGTTCTACTTTTAGTTCTTTAAGGAACGTCCATGCTGTTTTTCACAGTGGCTGTACTAGTTTACATTCCCACCAGCAGCGTAGAAGTGTTCCCTGATGGCCACATCCACGCCAATATCTACTGGTTTTTGATTATTTGATTATGGCCATTCTTGCAGGAGTGAGGTGGTGTCGCATTGTGGTTTTGATTTGCATTTCCTGGTCATTAGTGATGTTAAGCAATTTTTTCACATTTGTGGGCCATTTGTACATCTTCTTTCGAGAATTATCTATTCATGTCCTCAGCCCACTTTTTGATGGGATTGCTTGTTTTTTTCTTATTGATTTGTTTGAATTTGTTGTGAATTCTGATTTTCTCCCACTCTATGAGTTGTCTGTTTGCTAACTGTTCCTTTTGCCATGCAAAAGCTCTTTAGTTTAATTAGGTCTCAGCTATTTGTTTTTATTTTTATACAACTGGCAGCACAGTAGGTTGTTTACACCAGCATCACCACAAACACGTGAATAATGCATTGCGCTTTGCTGTTAGAACAGGTAGAGTGTCACTAGGCGATAAGAATTTTTCAATTTTATTATAATCTTATGAGTCTACCATCATACATGTGGTTTGTCATTGGCTGAACTGTTATTCAGTGCATGACTATACTATGATGTAAAATTGACAATACTTAAATATTGTGATATAAAGCCCATGTATCTTATGTTATATGGTAAGGGAATAAGAGGAAAAAAAAGAGACACACACACACAAATGGATTCATAGCAACATGTGGAGGAAATGCATGACAATTACAGTCCTCATTCTTTAACTTGTCATATGATCATAGCTGGTATTTATAACTCTATATTCCCTTTGTGTTCAGCAAGCACTTCAGCTGGCTGTGCTTCTTTACCTGGTAGAGTGACCCAAATCCTCATTCCTGAAGGGTCTGGCTATTAGCAACCCTGTCTGGACTGGGATTTCCATTGACCTAATCACAGGGCATGATAATGCTAAGAGATACCCTAGGGGGTCTCCTGTATTCCAGGCACCCTCTTCCTTAGCTCAGTTGTGGAGCAGTGGTCCAGTGTCCCCTTGGGAGTCAGGAGCAGTCACTCTGCCAGCACCATAACTCCTGTAACTCCCTTTTTTTGCCTGTTGATTCAGAGGCATGAGGAGCCCAAAGTGTCTGGGCGGCAGTCTTAACTTCCAGTTCAATGGAATCGTGTGTCTCCTGGTGGAAGAATTCCTCCCTCTGGAAATAGATCTCTAAGCCAGAAGAGAATAAAATCATGGGAATGGGAGGCAAAAATTTTTCCAGTGAGTCACTAGGAATGACAGTGAGTAGTGCCACTCCCATTTCTACCTCTTGATTTATGAACTCATAAATCCTGGTGTAGGAGATGGGAAAAACCAAAGGCATTTGCTACTCTCACACTCAACAAAGAACACTTCTGTGACCAGATGTGTGGGTTTTTTCCTCACAATGCAATTCTTCAACTCTCTGGATATGAGTTAGGTGTCCTATAATTCAATAAATTCTGACTCTGCCTACATGGAGTTAGAGTCAAATTGAGGACTCAATCTCACAACCCTTTAGATGACAATTACAAGTAGTAGGTTGTCACCTATAACCTATACTTGTGACTAACAAGCTATAAGTTGGGGTTTCTACCACCCCCTTCTCGGGTTTGCTTAATTTGCTAGGAAGGCTCACAGAATTTAGGGAAACATGCTTAACAGTTCATCATGTTAATAAAGGATTTGTAAAAGGATACAGATGAAAGCCAGGTGAACAGATACATAGCATGAGATCTGGAAGGATCCTGAGCTCCGGAAGGTCCAGGAGCTTCTGTCCTTGTAGATTTGGGGTGCACACCCATGTGGATGTTAGGCAACTTGGAAGCTGTCAGAACTCCAAAGTTTAGGCGTTTTTATGGGCCTCTATCATGTAGGCATGATCAATTATTAACATCAGTTCCAGCCCCTCTTCCTTCTCTGGAGAACAGAGGGATGAGGCTAAAAGTTCCAAGCTTCTAATCATGGCTTAGTCTTCCAGGGCAGCAGCCCCCATCCAAGATCCCCACCAAGAGTCACCTCATTTGAACAAAGGATGCTCCAGTTATTCCTATTGATCCATATTCTTGACACGTAGCTCCTAAATACCTCCTATATCTCAACTTACAGGTATTAAGGAGCTCTGTGTCAGGAATGGGGATTGAAGATCGAACACAAAATATCCTCCTAGCATCCCTATCTGCAAGGTTTTAGAAGATCCATGTGTATATGTCTTTTTCTTTCTTTTCCTTTTTTTTTTGAGACGGGATCTCTACAGTCGTACAATTACGGCTCATTGAAGCCTTGACCTCCTGGGCTCAACCCATCTTCTCGCCTCAGCCTCCCAAGTAGCTGGGACTACAGGCACATGCCACCATGCCTGGCTAATATTTTTATTCTTTTGTAGAGAGGGGGGTCTCACCATGTTGCCCAGGCCGATCTCAAATTCTTGAACTGAAGTGATCCTCCTGCCTTGGCCTCCAAAACTGCTGGGATTACATGCATGAGCCACTGTGCCTGGCCTATATTCCTTCTTATTTCACATCTGGCTTTAGAAAAAACAGCATCATGTATTATATTTGATGCTGATTCAGCAACCATCCCAGTTTGCCTGCACTGAAGGGTTTCCCAGGACACGAACATTCCCGTACTAAAACGAGGACAGTTCCACGCAAACTGGAGTGAAGGAGTTCATTTAAAATTTGACTAGAGACAAACTAGAGGTGGCTCAGGATTTTGATGAACAACGATGCCTTGGTATAGACTGTCAGGTGCGTCGCTCACGTAGAGACCACCAGGCAGGCTTTGTGTGGTCAATAAAGCCATTTATTTCGTGCTTGGGTGCAAGCGGGCCAAGTCTGAAAAAGGAGTTAGGCAAAAAGAGTAGGAAAGGGGACTGGTTAGGGGACTATAGGCTGGGGCAAATCATCAGTTAAAGGTGATAATCTATCTTGGGGAGGGGAAGGGCATTATGGGGTGCATGATTACAAGGGTAGGGGTTGGTAATTTATCTTGGGGAGGAGAAGGGCATCACGGGATACATGATTATAGGGGTAGGGGTCATTTATTACAAACAGGAATGATCATCAGGGTGGGGGTATTGGTTGCAAGCAGAGGGGAGGGTGCGGTAAATTACATAAAGTGGTGGGGGTCTTGAGAGACCTAATGTCCAGGGGGCTATTTTCTCAAGGCTGAGCAGGAGCAATGGCTGCAGGTTGCAAGGGGTGAGCAATTAGTTGAGGCAGGAACAAGTTGTTTCACTTTTTTCTGCGGCCACCTGGTTACTTGTGGTTACTTCAGACTTGACTCCTGGGCACCATCCAGGGGTGTATGTGAAGGTTACCAAGGTTGTAATGGCCAGGCTTGGACTTGGAGACCTGATGTTACTTCTCCCGTTGGTCTCTAATAACCAAGCGTAGTTGCTGTTGTCCTTTTAAAAATGTTATTTTATTTTTTTAAAAAGAGCTAATATGTGATACAAAGTTAAAATGTCTCAAAGGGATATATCCATAAGAAAGTCTTTCTCCACTCTTGGCCTCCATCAGTGTTTTTCTTTGGACGGAAACTGTGACCAGTTTCTCTGCATATCTTTTCAAAGATATTTCTTGCATGTTTAAGTATATAAATATATTATTTAAAATACATACATGGTTGCATACTATACACAGTGTTCTTCTCCTTGCTTTTTTCTCTTAACAGTGTGTCTTTGAGGTTGTTCAACAATAGGTAATAAAGAGCCGCCATTTTTCTTGGTGGTTTTATAGTATTCGTTTGCCAGATTTACTGTCATTTATAAATTTAGCAAGCCACCTCCTAACACACTTTGAGTTTGCCTCTAATTCAGTGTTGTTATTAATATAAATGATGCTGTAATGGATCTTTGAGCATCTGAGTCAAAGGGAATGTGCATTTAAATCTGTGGGATTTAATGTCAGATTGCCGCCCATAGAGGCAGTAACAATTTACACTCCTACTGGCTGTATAGAAAAGCACCTGGTTCCCCACAGCCTCAGTGGACATACACCCTCTAATTCAGCCAAGGTAAAGGCTTGGTTGAGCAAATCCTTCTTTTTGCTAGTAAATCAGATCTTCCATTTTACTTCCTCACTGGTCTCTACCAAGGGAAAAATGAATCCTCTAGCCAAAGCCATTTCCTGCCTTTAGGCTGCCTTTGCTGAGTCAGCTCATTAGCCTTAATTGTCTTCAAAATGATCCTCAGCTGTGTCATTCTTTCAAGACCTGCAGAGTTATGGGAAATGCTGTCAAAGCCAGGGGTGTGTTTGTAGGGATAGAGTGAGGTCTGTGCAACCGGTAGCCAGAGTTGACAACTGGAGAATAAATCAGCATTTTGGGGGTCTGAAAATAGGTCAAATCCACAGACAGTGAGGAGTTAGAGAGCTTTATGCCAGGGACACACTAGAATTTAGACTTCATCCGTTTTAATATCCACAGCGACAGTACTTGGGAGTGCACAGGGTATCTTTGTGGGGCAGTGAGATTGCCTGATCCAAATCTCTACCATCTCCAAATATTTCGTTTCCGTGGAGAAGGAGATGTGACTCTCTCTCTCCCATTCTCCTCCATCCACTGGTGTGCTAGAGTCACACAGCATGCAACAGATAAGTTTTTAGGAATTTTCCGAGCTGTTTGTTAAATATAGCCATTATTAAAAATTAGATAAATTTACAATTAGATATATTTATTACAAACCAAGGTCATAGATATTCAAAACACATTCCTGCCTAATTATTTTCCTACATTTTATTTCTGCTTTTGAGGATTTTCACATCTTTTGTGTCTACACGGTGGAAATACTATGCAATGTTGTGCTATGGCATACGTCTTCTCAACTATGTGGCTGGTGACTTCACGCCGGTGGCTTGAAATTGACAATGGTAGGAGTATGCTCACCACAGAATTGGCAAATGCTACAAATCAGTGCTTGATTTATTGTTTTGTTGCCATCTAGACTTAAGCTAGTAAAGTGGAAAATGTGAATAATTCAGATTAAACTTAAAAATCTGTCATGACCAGTACTGAAGCTGAAAGAAGATTCAATTCAGTGAACGTTATTTGTACAAGAGTGGGGTTTTCAGTGTTATGGGATCCTTGGGGTGTTGCTTTGCCAGCCAGAAACCTCTCTTGCTGGTGGCACCTTTGCCTGAGTTTTGGTCTGGTCCACTGGGCTTGATCTACCCACTTGGCCTGGCAGGCTGCACTTAGCTCATGCTACTGATGGGGATCCCACACCTCCCAAGGGTGAGCCAGGCAGGAGCAGTGAGGGGTGTGTGAGTGAGTGTGGGGTCTGGCCACTGTGCACAGTCAGACACACTGGCTGCAGTGGGGCAGGCAGCTCCAGGTGCTGGCATAGGCACCAGCTCCCTACAAGGCTGCAGCTAGACCAGGCATACTTTAAGCAGCTTCCATGGCTGACCCCAGGGAATGTGGTGGCACCTGGAAGCTTGGAGATGCCAGGAATGGCAGAGCACTAAAAAGGATGTCACCGCCCTGGCTTGGGGATCTCCTAGGTCTGGGCTCCCTGAAGGGCTGCAGCTCTTCTCTCCTTATCTCCTTCTTGTCACCCACAATGTGGTGTGCAAGGGGCATGTCTCAGCCCTGTTTGTTACAGCTCTTTTAGCTCTGCTATTCAGTGGGTCCTGAGTTCTTGTCCTGGGTCCAGGAAGAAGAAGGTACATGAAAAAGTGAAAGGTGAGCAAGATGAAGAGGAGCTTTGTTGAACAATAGAACAGCTCAGAGGAGACCCACAGTGGGTAGCTCCTCTCCATAGCTAGGGTGTTCCAATGAGTGTTCAGCTCTCAGCAGAGAGGGTAGTTCCTCTCTGCAGGCAGGTTGTCCTATCATCTCTTCTGCTCTCAGCAGACAAGATACATCTCTCTGTCCTCTCCTCGAGTCTGGCTGAGTCTGAGGTTTTTATGGGCATCAGAGGGGAGGAAAGGCATGCTGATTGATCCATGGGCAGCCATGGGAGGGCCCAGGGAAAAGCACCACAAGTCCCCCTCTGGTTTATGGGACTGGCAGCCCAGCCCCCAGGCTTCAGGCCCTCCCTGGCTTAAAAGTGGGTCTTCCCTGGGGACCTGCCCCCTTCTGCCAAGAAGCCTGTCTGCTTCCTGCTGCTGTTCATGGCAACAGGCTGTTCATGCTAAGGGATGCCTGGAGGCCAGAGTCTGGCTTTCCTCAGCTCCCCTTGGCCTCCTTCCCATGCTTTTTGGTGCCTAAAGTCCAGAGGTGGCTGCAGTGTCAGGGAGGTGGTATGTCAGTGCTTCCCTGAGCATGTACACCCAGCTGGGCGGCAAGAGTGCCTCGGCTTGACCCCCCACTTTGCTGTGAGATTGGAATGGGTGCTGATAGTGGAGAGAAGCCAGGTAGCGGGAGCAGGCACTTTTGAGCCTGTGGGAGGCAGGAGGGCCTTCCTGGGCCCCTAAGAGTGCAGAGATGCCTGATCTGCAGTCATGGCAGGGTGGTTGCAGCTGCTGCTGAGGACCTCCTGCTCTGCCAACTTGGAAGGGGTGAGTCTCCCACTTTTCCATTGCTCCTGCCAGCTCTGTGGAGCATGCAGCCCTGGCCACACCTTCTTGAAGACTGGGGTGGGGGTTCCAAGTCCTTGGAACCAGCATCCAGGTCAGAGGTGATGTTGCCCTGGTGCTCAGGGGTCATCTGGGGCTCCTCTTTGCCTGGCTCATGGCCCTGACTGCCCCCGGGGGAGCACCTCTGGGACTGGATCTTGGGCCTCGGACCTGGTCATCAGGAGCATCAGGCTCAGTGGTCATGACAATGAGGGGTAGATCCTGGGGATATGGCCTCAGGTGGCCTCATGCAAAGCCTCTTCCCGAGGTGCAGGAACTTGGCACTGTCAGCAGGGTGGGCGTGGTGGCCATGTCACTAGTCAGGTCCTCAAAGTAGGTGCCTCTCCCACTTCCCACCCTGGGCCCCTGAAGTGCGGCTCCAGCTCCACATTTCGGGTCTGGTCCCGTGCTCTGTGTGCAAGTGTGGCACTGTCCTGGGCTCAGCTCCACCTTGGGGCCCCTCTCTGCCAGCTCCTCAGTGTCTGACTGCACTGCTTTCCCACTGGTGGGTGGCTCAGCCTGGCCCCATGGCAGCAGATCCTAGGGGTGGGTTCCTAGGGTGGTAGGTTTGGGGGACTCCCAGGGACAGGCTCTGAGGACTGCCCACCTTGTCATCTACACCTGAGGACCCATGGCCTGCGCCTGTACCCCACTGCAGCTGGCGTCATGGCAGTGGCCGCTTCAGACAGGCTGCCACTGCCATCATCAGTACCTCTCGTCAGATGTAAAGAGTTAACCATGAGATGCAGCTCCATTTGTCAAATCATGGTTAAACTGCAGCCATTGTTTAGTAAAAGGTACAAGGCTTCAGGAAAAATCAATGAAAGCCTTCTGAGAGAATCAGTTGATTCTATGGGATCTCCAGTAAAAATTATCATGTATTTTATTATTACTTATAAATTGTGTCACACACCCCTTATATCAGTAAATTTATAATCTTACAAACAGATGTACATATATTCATTTTTTTCCTTTGAGAGCTTTTTTTTTTTAATTTTTATAGAGACAGGGCCTCCCTATGTTTCCTAGGCTGTTCTTGAACTCCTGGGCTCAAGGGATCTGCCTGCCTTAGCTTCCCAAAGTACTGGGACTACAGGCATGAGTCACCACACCCAGCATGGTTGTTAAGTGTTTATGAACACACTATGGTCTCCAGTTTCAGAATTCTGTGACTATATATTGATTTAATGCTATTATCCCAAAATAAATGATACCAGTTTCATTAGCCCACACTCTGTAGAGTGAGGTTGAGAGGTGGTAAAGAGGATGGGTTTACCTAACCACTGTGTGTCACTATGACTGTGACTAGTGCTGAGGGGCTGGCTAGCTTGGGACCAGGCCCTTTCTCTGAAACTTCCTTCTGTTCAATGACCAGAAGTTTTTAGCATTTTTCTAATTCAGGAAGCCCTTCTGAATTAACAAGCCAAGTCCTCATTTATTCACTAAGGTAGCATGTACCAGGAGTCCACTTTAACTTGTAAAAGTTATCCAGGTTATGGCCAAAGTCACCATATAGAATTATTTTATTAAGATAAAGGCCATCGAAACATAAGACCAAGTTATGTGATTTTTTTTTTTTTTAAGACAAAGTTTTGCTCTGTCAGCCAGGCTGGAGTGCAGTGGCATGATCTCAGCTCACTGCAACCTCCACCTCCCAGGTCAAGAGATCCTCCCACCTCAGCCTCCAGAGTAGCTGGTATGGCAGGTGTGCACTATCTTATATGGTTAATTTTTATATTTTTTGTAGAGACAGAATTTTGTCATTTTCTTCAGGCTGATCTCAAACTCCTGAGATCAGATCTGCCCACCTCAGCCTCCCAAAATGCTGGGATTACAGGTACTAGCCACCACACCTGGCTATGTGATTTTTTTAAACTTCTCACATGGACTGGATATTTGTTATTTTATTCCTCCCCTGCAGGGAGATTCACACCTTGCCATATATGATTTAAGCAGTAGAGCATGTTCCTTGTATCAGTGCCCCAAGCCACTGCTCCAGAGACCCTGAAAACCTGTGTTGGTATCCAAAGGCCAGGGTGTCCTAGAGATACATGTCAGGGGTCAGGAATATGAGTTTGTGATACTTTTTTGACTTGGTGTGGTACCCAGAATTCTCCTAGGCAAACAACAAATACTACCTCTGCTTATGTAAATAGTAAAGAGATTTACTGAATGGAGATTAGCTGGATCAAGGAAACCCTAGGAAGGTATCCTAGCTTAGGCTGTTGTGACAAAATACCATAGACTGGGTGGCTTAAACAACAGATATTTATTTCTTACAGTTCTGGAGGCTGGGAAGTCCAAGATCCAGGTGCTGTTAGGTTTGGTCCTTGGCAACAGCTCTCTTCCTGGTTTGTAGACATCTGCCTTGTCACTGTGTGCTCACATGGCCCTTTCTTGGTGTGTGCTTGAGGAGAGGAGAGGAAAAGAGGGGAGGGGAAGGGAGGGGGAGGGAGAGACTGACTCTCCATCTTCCTCTTCTCGTAAGGTACTAATCCCATCATGAGGGCCTGTATTAGTCTGTTTTCACGCTGCTGATAAAGACATACACGAATACCTGAGACTGGGTAATTTGTAAAGAAAAAGAGGTTTAATGGATTCATAGATCCACGTGGCTGGGGAGGCCTCACAATCATGGCAGAAGGCAAAAAACATGTCTTACATGGTGGCAGGCAAGACAGGAGAGTGAGAACTAAGCAAAAGGGGTTTCCCCTTATAAAACCATCAGATCTCGTGAGACTTATTCACTACCATGAGACCAATATAGCAGAAACCATGATTTAATCAAACGCATGATTTAATTATCTCCCACTGGATCCCTCCCACAACATATGGGAATTACGGGAGCTACAATTTAAGATGAGATTTGGGTGGGGACACAGCCAAACCATATCAGGGCCCCACCTTCATGCCCTAATCCATTCCCTCTCAAAGGACCTGCCTCCAAATACCATCACATGTGGGGTTAGGGCTCCAGCATACGAATTTGGGGGGAACACATTCAGTCCATAAGAGAAGGCCATAAAACCACGAACAAGAAACTAGGTATCAGCTAGGACTACAACCCAAATCACATTCCAAAAAAACATCCCGGTGAGGTCCCTGCAACTGCTCTTGCCATTGCTGGACACTGGACATCTCTGTTTGTACCATCTCTGCTGCTGGCCCAGGGCACTGCATTTCCCCGCCCCTAGACATTCAAAGCTGCTTCCATGGCCGCTGTCATGCTGCCCTAGGGATACTCTGCCTCTTTTATTTGTGTGTGAAGATCTGAAGGCCTTTCTTAAGGCCTGATTGTCCAGGATGCATGGGTCTTAGCCCCTTGCCTGGGTATAGCTGCAAGGGAGGCTGGTGAAAACACTGTGTGGCTTTTTTCAGTATCTCTAGTGGGAAGAGGGCTCTACTTTCTACTTAGAAGCACAAGGATATGTGCTCCAATGAGATTCAATTGCTGGGTAGCCAAAAAAGAAAAAAACAATGTCTGACACTTGGTCACATGTACTGCAGATTTATATGCTCTCAGGCAGCACAGCTCCCTGCCACATGGGAACTTTATGGTCATCGTTAGCTCCGTGGAACCACCACTCACTGGGCCTTCATCCTGTTCTTTATTCAAGATGCTCTTGAACCCCCTTCTCTTCTTTGGGGGTGAGCCTGGAAGAGATGCTGGTGTGACCTTGGTCCTGTTGCATGCCACCACCCCAGGGCTCCCACAAGGCATGCTGGATCATGATGTTTCTACGGACATGTGGCTCAGACCTCTCCCTACTCAGCCTGGGGTGGATACATAGTTCAAGTAAGCAAAAGGGTATAAGAAACAGGGCAGGGTCCTTACATCTTCATGCTTCCTGTGGCATCTCCACCACCCTAGCATAAATCCGGGGCTAAGACCTTATGTATCACAAGGGGGCAATCTCTCTTCTTTGCGTTTCATGTGGAAAAGTGCCTGGTAATAACTTTTGGTTAGAAACTATTGAACTAACATGTCATATTTGTTGGGTGCTATAGAGTTTTCCAACATTCCTGCAATAATTAGCTCATTTTACTGTCGTAGCCATCCTCTAGTTATTATTTCTGTCATGGAGATCAGGCTGGTGAGACATATAGGGCCAGAGGTTGTATAACTGCTAACAGGCAGGGCTGGACTTGGCCCCAGTTTTTCTTACACCTCACTTGATGCTCCTCGGATGGTAACACAGTGTTGTGAGGCTTCTTATGACAATATCATGTGCAGCTATAGAGAGGCCAGTCACTCAAGACCCAGGGTCCTTGCTTGACAGTGGCACCTTCCATGGCATTTGCAGGGCTTTGAAGGCCCCTCTCTGCTAGTTGGCATCCTGTCCAGAGCTCTGTCCTGGCATATATGAGCCAGATTCTCCCTGCAAGTGGAGGGCAGCTCTTAGCCAGAGCAGTGTGCTGGGTCTCCCCAGCCCCATCCTCGCTTGCAGGGCTTACTCAGGAGGCTCTTTCTCTCCTGCTGGTTAATGAAATCTCTCAGAGGCAGGCCAGAGCAGCTTGTGAAGTGGCTGCGATCTTCTAAGAGGAGCCCAGTGGGTGGAATTCACAGCAACCCAGCCCTGAGGTTTGGAAGACAAACAACTTCTGTTTCAGACAAATGGGAGTGTCAAGTTATTCCAGCCTGAAGAGATTACAGCTCAGAGGATCATGAGGAATCAATTCCTCGGCTCTCAGGGCCTCCTGCTGAAGGTAATGTGGGGTCATAGGCTGAAAGGGTCCAGGTGAGGACAGGATTAGAGCAAGAGGGAGCTGAAATGTAGAACAAGCCTGGAAAATAGGAAGCCATGAGCCCAGGGAACATCAGGAAGGTCTGCCAGCAGAAGCATGACTTTGACTATCCAGAGATGCCAGCTTCTGGGTCTCTTTCCTCTGTATAGACACAACAAAGGGGAGAAGAGTCTAAAAAAAATGTAAATGAGGTATGGCTGTCAAAGGAAAGAAAATGGAAAGAGAGGAACACAAGGAGATGGGGGGAGTGTGAGACACTTGCTAGAAAGTAATGGGGCACCCACAATTTTGGAAATCAAGATAAATAACATTTTAAGGTACTAGTTATAAAACCTAAAATTAATGCAAAATAATCTATGATGAGCAAAATGCCCAATGTTTTAAAGAAAGACAGGATCAGTAAGAGTGCTGTAGTGAGCCATATTGGAACCTGAGGCAACAAGAAAAACCAATAGTATTGATCCCGTCTTTCTTTAAAATGTTGGCATTTTGTTCATCATGATTGTCTGGCATTCATTTTGACTTTTTAAAAATATTGAATTAGAGTATCAGTCATCTTGATGGTTGAGTTTTTTGGTGCCCTCTTAAATTTTGTGTTGGAGGCAGAAACCTTGCCTCAGCCTAGTCCCAGCCCTGATGCATGGGCCTTTATACCCCGCAGTTCGTCCTAGCCACAGTGCAGATTGGAGCTGCAAAACACTTTCCCAGAGCCACAGGAAGACCCCTCGGCAGGTCTTTGATTTCGTGTTTCTCTTTATTTGGGGTTGTTTTTCCATTTGTGAGACCAGCGGACACAGAGTCCCCTGAGTGCAGTGTGACACTGGTACAGATCTGTGAAGAAGCTGCTGGCATTGGCGTTTGATCTGTGACAAAGAGATAACATCCAGATCAATGGGCTAGTAATTGTTCTGAGCAGGAATTGTACCCGCAGGCACTCTTGATCCTAAATTTCATTAGCAGTACTTAATTCTACACAGTCCTCTTCATTTTCTTAGCAAATGAGTTTCTTTTCCATAAAGCAAACTGTCTTAGTTTATTTATGCTGCTATAACAGAATACCCAAGACTGAGTAATTTAAAATGAGCAAAATTTATTCGCTCATTGTTCTGGAGGCTGGGAAGCCCAAGATCAAAGGGCCAGCATCTTCCAAGGACCTTCTTGCTGTGTCATCCCATGGAGGAAGGCAGACAGCAGAAA
Source organism: Cacajao melanocephalus (assembly GCA_963573385.1). Lineage (NCBI taxonomy): Eukaryota > Metazoa > Chordata > Mammalia > Primates > Pitheciidae > Cacajao > Cacajao melanocephalus. The sequence goes on along the minus strand of CAUYLG010037215.1, from coordinate 8,963 downwards.
GGCTAAGAGGCTGAGAGACAGAGAGAGATGAAAGGAGACTGAACTCCTTTTTTCTTTTTCGAGAAGGAGTTTCCCTCTTGTCACCCAGGCTGGAGTGCAGTGGCGCAATCCTGGCTCACAGTAACCTCTACCTCCCAGGTTCAAGCAATTGTCCTGCCTTAGCCTCCCAAGTAGCTGGGATTACAGGCACCTTGCACCATGCCTGGCTAATTTTTTGAATTTTTAGTAGAGATGGAATTTTGCCATGTTGGCAGGCTGGTTTCAAACTCCTGACCTCAAGTGATCCACCCACCTCAGTCTCCCAAAGTGCTGGGATTACAGGTGTGAGCCACTGTGCCTGGCCTGAACTCACTGTTTTATGATGAATGCACTCCCACAATAATGGCATTAATTCCTTCATGAGGGTATTGCCCTCATGGCCTAATCACCTCTCATTAGGCCCCACCTCCCCACACTGTTGCATTGGGGATTATGCTTTGCATACTCCTCGGGGGACACAGTCAAACCATAGCACAAACTTACAAGATCTTGGTAACTTTCTCCGATCCTTATTTTTGTTGTTGTTGTTGTTATCAATAAGAGAAAAGTGGCCCCAGCTTTGAAGTAAAATGTGACCTGCATTTTGATACAGTAACTTTGAACAGCTTGAGCACATTCTGGAATTACAGAAATGGGCTCATCTGAGAAGCAAAGCAGTTCTTCTCTATTTGTTGATCAAGAAAGGAAAGAAAGTGCTACCCACACCCATGGCGATCACCAAGCGCCCTCTGGGCTCAGAAGATGCCTTTGAAAACAGACACCTTTGGGAGGCCCCAGAAACGTGCTCACCGTTCACTTCTTGGGAGTTCTCCTGACAGAGCAAGTCACTCCTTGTTTTTTTAGATAAAATGTGGGATTCCCAGATTGTAAATTTCCGTTCCCATTTTGGGAAGTCTCTTACCCTTGCAGTGAAGCTCTGTGCTCCGTGGTTGGTAAATAGTCTTTTTTGTTCTTAGGCTGATCCTAGGGCATAGGAGCTTTCTGTTTGCTCCTCATCTTACCCCAGGGACTTTCTGTTCTCTTTTCACTTGGTTGGAAACTGGATAGGAACTGGAAATGGAGCACAGAATGACATTTTACCATTGACTTGAGGATGGGTGAGCCACTTAGCTTTTAGTTTTTTCAATGGCTCAATATTAACATCTGACTTCCCATTACTTTGTTTCTATTAAGAAGAATGCCTTTAATATGAGAAGACATATTGATTAAACATAAGACTATAGGGATGGATGGCTGCTGGTATTCTACAGGTAATTATGGGAATCCTATGTGCCTGGCATCATTCTGGGTACAGAGGGCATAAGGATTGCTACAACATGGTTAGGGTACAGTTGGGGACGCAGACAAGTCAGAGGCTTTGATGAAAGTATTCATTTAGTGCAGCATCTGGTACAAATGGCAGTCACTGTTTCTATCCTCTTTCCATCTCCTTGCTTCCTCCTCCTCATTGTCATCACTGTGCATTGTGCTGGGCCTTGGGGATACAAAGATGAAGAAGCCACAGTCCCTTTCCTCAATTTGTTAAACACCTAGAGTGCAAGTAGACAGGTTGACTGTAATTTGTGTGGATGAGAAAAAAGCTATCACACCCATCTGTCTCAGTTATTCCTCACAACAACCCTTGAGGTGTGGGGTGCTGTTCACATTTTACAGATTAGGAAACAAAAGCTCAGAACACTCACAGAATGTCTTTCAGACATGCAACGTGTAAAGCAAAGTCAAGATTTAAAGGGCATCCTGATGCCAAAGCCTGAGCTCTTCTGTCTTATGGAGATGTTGACCAACATTTGTCAAATGAGTATTTTTTCATGGGATGCATTATAAATGCCAGGACAGGTAGAGGAGGAGGCACAAGAGAGGCGTAAAAGATGTTAAAAGAATTCCTACATTTTTTCCTCCTATAATCCATACATATAGAGGAAAAGAGGAAGAGAAAACAGCATCCAAAAACTATCTCCTGTGAATCAGTTGAGCAGACAAAGACACAGGCTCAGTCAAGATTCCAGCTTTTGCAAAACATTAAGTTACCAGATGATGGTTGATGGCTGAAAACAGTTTTCTTCTGTTGGGAGAATTCGACTGTACTGTCCTGAATTACGGTGTGCTCTACAGGATAATCACCTCTTCTTTCACTCTGTTGCCTGGGTTGGAGTGCAGTCACTTGATCATAGCTCACTGCAATGTTGAACTCCTGAACTCAGCCATCCTCCTGCTTCAGCCTCACGAATAGCTGAGACTACAGGCACGTGCCACCCTATCTGGCTGATTTATTCTTTTAGTAGAGTTGGAGTCTGACTATGTTGCCCAGGCTGGTCTCAAACTCCTGGGCTCAAGTGATCCTCCCACCTTGGCCTCTCAAAGTTCTGGGATGACAGTTGTGAGCCAACGTATCTGGCCAATTCTTTTTTTTGTTCTTATATGAAGGAACAAATTTGGGTGAGTGATGGAGAAGCTGAGGTGGGAAGACAGCTGAGACAGGTGGGGCTGGTGGTGACTTTCAGTTCTTAGGAGTATTTGATGAAAACTTTGCACCCTCTGGCTGTCAGGTCTATCTAGGGCCTCAAATACTTGGGCACGGGGAAGGGAACAACACTTACTAGAGCAGGTGGGGGGAGTGGAGGGGAGTGGAGGGGCAGGACAGCGGGGGGTTGGGAGGTTGGGGAGGTATAACACTGGAAAAATGCCTGATGTAGGCAAGGGAAGGCAGGGATGGAGACCGCAAACCACCATAGCATGTATGTACCTATGCAACAATACTGCAGGATGCAGGATGTGCACATGTACCCCAGATCCCAAAGTAAAAAAAAAAAAAAGATACCTTAGCATATTCTAAAATGACTGGTGCAGTGCCTCACACCTGTAATCCCAATGCTTTATAAGGTGGGAGGATCATTTGAGGCTAAAAGTTTGAGACCAGTCTGGGGGAGTTTGAGACTCTGTCTCTAAAAAAAGCTGGGGGAAGGTGGGGAGGGAGAGAGAAAGGAAAGAAGGAAGAAAAAAAGGGAAACAAAGAGAAAGAAAGAAAAAGATTATAAAAGTAATACATGTTCACTGAGGAAAAAAAGACAAAAGTGAAAAAGTGAGCATCATTTGTTATTCTATCATGATATATGCATACACATATACCCACACATATCATATTACAAAAATGAGATCATACTTGGTACCTGCACAATAATTTTCTTACTTTGGGAGCATCCCAATAATTAAAGTTGGGTAGGTCTTCAGACCATGTTTATATGGTTTGATAAACCAAAGCTAATTTGTTTTGGTGTAGACAGTTGATCTAGTCTAGACCGATCTAGTCTAGACCAGTCTAGATCAATTCTCCCAAAAAATTTGGAAATTTGTTTTCTTCTATGGTCACTGAAGCTATGCTGGTTTCTTCCCTTTCCTCATTCTTAGTTTTTTCATTTGTACTTCAATGCTAATTCCAAGAAATAGCATAGTATCTTCCTAGTAAAGCCATCTACCTTGCCTTGACTTTTTCCTCTTCCTTCTTTTGTCTTTCTGTTTACGCTAGCTAGAATCAATTCTTCTTGCTTACAACCTGAAGAAGCTTAATACACACAATATTATATTTATTGCTTCATAGCCTTCTCCCACTTAATAATATGTTCCCATGTCAATAGATGCAGATACACAGGTTTATGTCTAATGGCTGCATAGCCTTCCACTGTATGGATGTACCATATTTATATAACTGGAAGAAAACAATTTTCAGCTCTTAATTTTGAAACCACTATCTAGTAATTAAAAGCTCCTTTTTTGAAATTCATGGACAACTCTGCAGCAAATATTATTGTATATGCATCTCTTTGTACTTGTTTTATTAGTCCTTATGACAAATTCTAGAAGTGAAATTAATAGATCAAGAAGTTTATACATTTAAAAATTTTATGTTTATTACCAGATTGCCTTCCAGAAGAATTGTACCAATGTATACTACCAATAATAGAATGTGAGCATCCAACCTAGATATTACAGGTCTTTCTGTTTATTGTCAGTATAATGGGAGATAACTAAAAAATGGCAATGTATTTTTCATTTTGTCTGTAATATACTTCTGAAGAAGTTTCAAGAAGGATATACAGCTATCATGAAGGCAAAACTCACCCCAAATCCACTACCCATTTGAGCCAACTTCCTCTCAGATACATTTCTATGCGTATATAGATAACATATACGTAAATGTAATTTTAGGTAAATAAGAGGTTTTTAAAGAAATAAAATACATTAGACACATTAGAAACACCCAGTATTGATAATCATTCCAAGCCCCTCCCTCCTGTTAGAGGTAGCCACCATCTTCATTGCGGTGTTTATAATTTTAATGCATGTTTCTTTACCATTATAATAGATGTGTATCCATGAATAACATATACTGTTATTTTACCTATTTAAAAATTATATGCTGTAACATATGGTAACTTGCTTTTCTAAAACTCAGTATTATATTTTTAAGATCTATCAATGTTGATAGAGGAAGCTCTAGTTAATTCATTTTAACTACTGCAGATTATTTTGTTGTTTCGACTTATTCCGTTTTAAAATATACATTTTATATTATCTATTGATAATAAGTAATTCTTTATCATGTATACTAAGACCTTCTAGATTATTTGTGGTACAAATATCTTCTTTCAGTGTACAGCTTATCAAATCACTGTATTTTGTCATTAATCGAATGCCTTTTAATTGTTTATTTTGTGTGTCTTGTTCATCTCTACATCCTAAAGACACAATATGATATTTTCTTCTGAAAGTTTTGAAGTTTTGTTTTTCACATTTAGCTTTTTATCTCAGCTGAAGTTGATTTTTGTGAATGAGATAAGGTATAATTTGGACTGCTAACTGTCCCAACTCCTATTGATTAGTCATTCTTCTCCTTGTGGATTGATAAAGCCATGGCTATCATATTTAAAGGTCTGTGTCTGCATTTAACTTATTTTGTTCTATCAGTCTATTTTTCTTTCTCTGTGTTAATGCCATACTGTCTTAATTGCTATAATTTTATAAGTCTGTTATTTGATAGTATAAATCTTCCCAACTATTTTCTTCAAACAATATTTACTCTTCTGGCCCTTTGTATTTTCTTATAAATTTTAGAATTGATTTGTCAGATTTGGTTAAAAAGCTTATTGTGATTTTGACTGAACTGTATTGAGTTGAATTGGCATCTTTAAAATATTGAGTCTTCACATCACTGAACATGCTATATAACTCTCTATTTAATTAGGAATTTTATTTTCCAACAATACATAATACTTTTTCTCTCAGTAGGTTTTATACATATTTTGCTGGATTTCTCTTTTCCCATCTCCTGAGAATCTTACCATTTTTAGGGCCATTGTGTATGGAATCCTTTTTTTGATGAATATTTTCTAATTTGTTATTTGTGTATCTACCAGAAAGCTATTGATTTTTCTATGGTGCTCTTGCATCCAACATCTTACTGAATTTCTTATTAAATTGAGTATATATAGATTCTATTTTATATTCTATGTGGATAATCTTAACATCTGCAAACAAAGATGGTTTTCTCTCTGCTTTCAGTTCTTACTCCTCTTGTTTCTCTTAAGAATACTTTTTAAAAATGCTTTTTATTACATTAGCTAGAACCTACAGACAATATTAAATGACAGAAGTAATAACGGGAAAGTTGTGCTATTCCTGACTTTAATGGAAATGTCTCTAATATTTTAGCACTAAATATAATTTTTGCTCTAGGCTTTTTGCTGTGGTTTGAATTGTGCTCCCCCAAAAGATATGTTGAAGTCCCCTAACTGTGGGCATCTGTGAATGTGACTTTATTTGGAAATATGGTCTTTGCAGATGTAATCAAGTTAAGATTAGGCCATACTAGGTTAGAGTGGACCCTAATCCAATTACTAGTGTCCTTATAAGAGAGAAATTTGGACACAGACACACACGCAACGGAAGAACACCACTTAACTGTGCAGGCAAAGCTTGGAGTGATGCATTTACAAGCTAAGGAATGCCAGGAAGTGCTGACAACCACCAGAATCGAGGAAAAGGCGAGGAAGACTCTTCCCCTAGAGACCCCAGAGAAAGCCTGGTTCTTCCTACATCTTGATTCAAATTTCTAGCTTTCAGAATTGTGAGACAATACATTTCTGTTGTTTTAAGCCACCCAGTTTGTGGTAATATGGTACAGCTGCCATAAGAAATAAATACACTTTGGCTATATACTTGATATTAAGGATATTTTCTTTTATTGCTAATTTGTAAAGGGACTGTATTTTTTTCATAACTGTGTGTTAAATGCTATGCTTTTTAAAATAGCTTTTCCTTCATCAGTGTTAAGTATATTTCATTATATAACTATTTTCTGATATCAAAATATTCTTGTATTACTAGGATAAACTGATGAATTAAATTTGATTGGTGATCTTTTGTTATTTAATATTGGCATTTATAAACTTTATTTTCCTTATATTTTTATGCCAATATTTATAAATGAGTATTGCCTTTAATTTCTTACAAAATTTTGTATCAAAACAATATAATAGATTTTTATCTTTTTCTACTCTCTGACACAACTTGTGTAGGACAGACATTATTTGTCCTCGAAGTGGGTAAACTTACCTGTAAAACCATATGGACCTGGGGTCTTTTTTTTTTTCTTTCAGGAATTGAGGGTTATGAGGAAACTTTTGACTACTAATGCAATTTATTTAATAATCTTTTTTTTTCAGGATTTATTTTTATTCTCTCACTTTTCTATTTTGTCTCAGATGAGGTTTTGCTCTGTTGCTCAGGCTGGAGTGCAGTGGTATGCTCACAGGTCACTGCAGCTTCAAATTTCTGGGCTCAAGCAATTCTCTTGCCTTAGCCTTCTATGTAGCTGGGACTATAAATGTGTGCCACCACACTTGGCTAAAATTTATATTTATTTAAATTAAAAAAATTTTTTTTGAGACAGGGTCTTGCTCTGTTGCCCAGGCTAGAGTGCAGTGGCCACCATCATGGCTCACTGTAGCCTCAACCTCCCAGGCTCACACAATCCTCCCACCTCAGCCTCCCAAGTAACTGAGACTCCAGGTATGCATCACCATGCCTGGCTAATTTTTGATTATTAGCCAGAGTCTCCCTATGTTTCCCAGGCTGGTCTCAAACTCCTGGGTTCAAGGGAGCCTCCTGCCTTGACCTTGTGGAATGCTGGGATAACAGGTGTGAGCCACTGTGCCTGGCCTGTCTTTATTCTTGAGTCAATTTTGTTATTTTTTCATTAGAAAATTATTTCATCCTACCCTTAAAATTTATTTGTATTAAATTTTCTATAGTATCCTCTTATGATTTTAAAAAAATCTGTACTCTAGCCTTAGTTTTGTGTGCTTTTTTCTCTATTTTTATTATTTTCCCCTATTTTATCTTTTATTTATTTTTTAAAAATAGAAATTTAAAAAAATCATTCTTGATAGAGATTTTTCTTCCTTTAAAGAACCAGTTTTTAGATTGTTTATCTTCTCTGCTGTCTCCTTGTTTTCCATTTTAATATTCTCTGTTCTTATTTACTTTCTTCCCTCATTGTTTTACTAGGTCTTTGAGTTAATTTTTAATTTTCAATCTTTTTCTTATTTGTTTTGATCTTGATGAATGTATTTAAAGTTCTGAATTGCTCTCTAAGCATAACCTACTCTGAACTCAGAAATTTTAATATACAATATTAAAATTTGGAATTTTATACACTTCTTGGAATGCCAAGAAGTGCTGGCAACCACCAGAAGCAAGGGAGAGGCAATACAGTATTAAAATTTGGAATTTTATATACTTCCACATTAGGTTAGAGGTCAGATGGAGGCAGGAGCAAAATCATAAAACTTCATTGTGGTTTATATAAAAAGATTTTATAATATTATTGTTATGTCTTCAATGTGTGCATGGTTTAAGAGTACATTTTAAGTTTTCAAACATATAAGCTGTTCTTTGTTAAAACTATTTTGGGCCTTAAAAGAAGTCTCAGCATATTTAAGAGGATTGAAATCATACAGAACATGCTCTCCAATCCAGTGTGAATTAAGCAAAAAAAAAAAAAAAAAAAAAAGACAACAAAAAAGAACTCAAAATCTCTTACGTGTGATCAAGAATACTCTCACAAATAAATCATGTAGCAAAGAAAATGACAATGAAAATTAAAAATATCTTGAACTGGATCATAATGAAAATATGACAGATCAAAACTTGTAGGATGCAGTTTAAGAACTTTGCTTAAAGAGGATTATAACATTAAAATGCACATATTTTAAAAGAAGGGTGACAATCAATACACTGTCTAATCACCTGTCTCAAGATGATTGGAAGCAGCAGTGGTGGCAACAAATGAGAATCTTCATTAAGATGCCTGTAGGGTCATCTTCAATGAGGGTGTGTGTTTATTTCTGCTCTCTTTGCTTTCGTATCTAGAGTTTTATGATTTTGCTCCTGCCTCCATCTGACCTCTCAGGCTCTTAGTCCAGAGTTAAGTTGTAACATGGTATTTTGGGGTTCCCACACCATGGAAATATTGAGAATAATACAGACTAGTGGCTTAATACCTGATCACGAAGCTCTTGTTTCATCTCAGACAGCAGATTAGTAGCTTTGTTTCTTTTCTTTTTAATTTCTTTCTTTTTTTAAAATATATATATATTTTTATTGCACTTTAGGTTCTGGGGTACATGTGCAAAACATGCAGGATTGTTGCATAGGTAAATACATGGCAATGTGGTTTGCTGACTCCATCCCCCCGTCACCGATATCTGGCATTTCTCCCCATGTTATCCCTCCCCAACCTCCCAACCCCCAGCGGTGCCACCCCCAATACCCCCCCACACGCCCCAGGGGTGGTTTCACCCCCACCGGGGTGGCAGTGTTTGTTTAGTTGGAAACACACCAAATATAGTGTAAAAGTGGTGGTTTGG
>CAUYLG010037212.1:0-17421 GCA_963573385.1 Cacajao melanocephalus | reverse complement strand
AAACTCCCCTCTTACCACTTGGCTTTGATTATACTCCTCTGAGATATTTAAATAGGATCTTTTTTAAGTTAGGTGGCAGACATTCCACTTTGTCCATAAATGTATCAGTTTAGTCTCCTCATCTTTTAATCTCTGATGAACTAAATAAACTATGTAAATACCTGTATTTACTAATGCATAGTCACTCTGTAATATACCTTGAAAGGCACATCTCTCTAAATGGGATCAATGATTTAAAAAAAAAATACACACCATGATACTACCGTTGTAAAAATACAGCACCTCTAGTTTAACTGCAATTATTAAGTCTCTAGGCATATGAGGGTAAACCTGAATGATTGGTTCCTTGGCAATGACAAGACAAGCTGTATTTCTGTGAACTAGCTAATTGCTTAATACACCCAGATATTTTGAGAGTACTGTACTTTATATACTTATTTCATGTAACCCTCATGTTATAGACAGTGTCAGAGATTAAGGAATTTACTCTAGGTCACAGACTGAGTATGGCCAAAGGAATCTGAATTCACTTTTGACACACCACAAAGAGGAACATTATAAACATGCCTAGTAAATGCAATGAAGAATTTGTGCAGTGAAGCTTGCTGAACTGAGTCAGAAGACACTACCACTGTGTGATCTTTGGCTATCATCTGGCCCATGCCTCAGTTTCCTTACTATAAAATTAGGAAGTAAGATTACTCTGATATGAACCAACATTTAAAAACTTTGTGTAATAAATAAAGGCTATAAATTCATGAATAGAAACTGTGAGAAGATTTTCTGAGAATCTAAACTCTCATTTTCTAGATTTTTTTTTTAATTTAGGGGTTATCTAGAGGTCACTGAATCTCCTTGGATTGCCAACCCAACCCCACTCCAAATCTTCCATTATCCACCTTGAGGCACCTCTTAGAATAAATAACACACTGCCGGGCGCGGTGGCTCACGCCTATAATCCCAGCACTTTGGGAGGCCGAGGTGGGTGGATCACAAGGTCAAGAGGTCGAGACCATCCTCGTCAACATGGTGAAACCCCGTCTCTACTAAAAATACAAAAATTAGCTGCGCATGGTGGCGTGCGCCTGTAGTCCCAGCTACTCGGGAGGCTGAGGCAGGAGAATTGCTTGAACCTAGGAGGCAGAGGTTGCGGTAAGCCGAGATTGTGCCATTGCACTCCAGCCTGGGTAACGAGAATGAAACTCCATCTCAAAAAAAAAAAAAAAAGAATAAATAACACACTAAGAAGAAACATTTTCAACTCCAAAAACTGGTGCTAAGCAAGACATATTTTACAGAAGTCTCTTCCTCAAAATCCTCTTTAATTACCTTTGCTCTTTCCCTGAACTTTCTCTCCCCAAGGTCAGGCCACATTACTTTTTTTTCCTATTTCCACCAATTTTGCTGACCTCCTTACACCCTCTCAAAATCCTACTTGCTTGTACCCAGCAGAACAAAAGCCCTGGAACACCTACTGTTCTTGAAACACAACAAGGAAGTGAAAAGAAAAAGTCCCAGTTCATACAGGAATTTTAATATAGTATTGTACTTTCAAAAAAGAATAAATCTGGCTGGGCGCGTGGCTCACACCTGTAATCCCAGCACTTTGGAAGACCAAGGTGGGTTGATCACTTGAGGTCAGGAGTTCGAGACCAGCCTGTCCAATATGGTGAAACCCCATCTCTACAAATAATACAAAAATCAGCCGGGCGTGGTGGCACACGCCTATAGTCCCAGCTACTCGAGAGACTGAGGCAGAAGAATCACTTGAACCCAGAAGGCAAAGGTTGCAGTGAGCCAAGACTGTGCCACTGCATTCCAGCCTGGGTGACAGAGCAAGACTCTGCCTCAAAAAAAAGCAAAGCACCTTCCTATCCAGTTTTCTCCCCTGCCCTGCTCCAAAGCCACTGCCACAGAGAACCAATATAACTGATGAGAGTATGGAATATGGTATATGTAATAAAAGTAATCTCATATTTGTTTCCAATTGTATTTAGTGTATCATTATGTTCAATTAAGAAACTATTTGGAATTTCTTATGAAAACATCATCGAAAATGCACACACCGGCCGGGCACAGTGGCTCACTCCTGTAATCCCAGCACTTTGGGAGGCCAAGGCGGGCAGATAACAGGAGCTCAAGAGTTCAAGACCACCCTGGGCAACATGGTAAAACCCCATCTCTACTAAAATACAAAAAATTAGCTAGGTGTGGTGGCGTATGCCTGTCCCAACTACTCGGGAGGCTGAGGCACGAGAATCGCTTCAGCCCGGGAGGCGGAAGTTGTGTGAGCCGAGATTGGGCCACTGCACTCCAGCTTGGGCTACAGAGTGAGACTCGATCACAAAAAAAAAAAAAAAAAAAGGTGTGGTGGGGTGGCTCACCCCTGTAATCCCAGCACTTTGGGAGACCGAGGTGGGTGGATCACCTGATGTCAGGAGTTCAAGACCAGCCTGGGCAACATGGTGAAACCCCATCTCTACTAAAATACAAAAAAATTAGCAAGGTTATGTGGCCCACCCCTGTAATTCCAGCTCCTCTGGGAGGCTAAGGCAGGAGAATCGCTTAAATCCAGGAGAAGGAGGCTGCAGTGAGCCGAGATTGTACCGCTGCAGTCCAGCCTTGGCTACAGAGGGAGACTCTCAAAAATAAATAAATAAATAAATAAATAAAAAGAAAAAGAAAAGAAAGAAAGAAAAGAACAGTATTATTTTAGGCCACTTAGTTTCTTAACATGTTCAAGGTTCTTTATACATACCATCTCAATCTTTTGTTAACATTAGGGCAGGTGCCAGAGGAGAAAAACTGAGGGTGAGGCAAGGGAAAGGAAGCCCCTATATAGTTACAGTGAACATCTAACGACAGTCATTAACCCACGTATTCAACTAGACATTGGAATTTAGATCCTAAACTACTAAGAGGTTATCAACTGACGATCATTTGGTCCAGAATCAGTGGTTTAGTATGACAACGTTTTTGAACTTCAGGTACAGTTCATCATTTTTTGATAAATTGATCTCAGGAAAAAAAGATATTCCATAAAGAATAACAAACCACTAAGCCAGCCAAGGTAAAACCAAGCTATGCGTTAGAAAATACAATTCTAAATTTAGCACACTAAATTATAGCAAGGAAAGCCCTCACACCGCCATTCACAAGTCTCTGTTCAGGCAACTTATTTTTGGCAAGCTAAATCAAGGCTGTCAACACTGGGGTTTTTTTTTTCCCCACCCGAAAATTACATTAATTATTCTGAAAAAAAAAATAGACATCTTCAACTGGGGAAAGGTTACAAGTGCCGTGTGTCCTATAAATGCTTATTTTAAAAAGTCACACGGAAGGGGGTTAAAAAAAAAAAAAAAGCAAACAAACAAACCCTGGAAGATTGGAAGATGCAGCAGAGCCCCCTTGCTCCCGAAATAAAACTCCTGGTGGCTGTAACAGCAGCGGCAGTGCTACTCCCGACAGAAGTTTTCAGCTGTCACTTCTAACAGCTGAGCGCTTCCTAGGAGAGAAGCGACAGGCCGAGAAAAGAGGTGGTTGTGGGAGGTCTGAAGATTTAATACTTGAAATCCTAGACTCGAAGGAGAACCCTCCACACTTCACCTGCACTTACGGGACACCCAGCAAGCGCAGCCCCCGTATCCCCAACACACGCTCACGCCACCCGCGCCCCGCCACACTCAAGTCCAGCAGCTCGAGGAATCGACCACGCGCCCGTTCTCTTTCCCCCTCCAGATTGCTCAGGGCTGCGCTGACCTGGAGCTAAGGGTGCGACCTGCACCTGTGATTCCTGCAGAGGCCTCACACCTAGGGCCATGTCCGCCCCGCCCGCTCCTCTGTCTCGGGCCGCGCGACCCTCAGCTCTTTCAGGAACCCCCGCCCGGGTCTCCACGCTCTAGGACACACTGCGCTTCCTGCCCCCGCGCCGCCGCCCCGGCCCTGTCACCTCGGGCCCCCGGGGACCCCGGGCCTCACCCCCTCCTCCAGCTCATCCTCAGAGCCTGCGTCCTCCGGCTGGTCCAGGTCTATGTCAAACACTCCTGCCATGTCCTCAGCTTCCCTGTCTCGGAAGTCTGGCGCTGGGTAAAAGCCGTCCCGCCTCCTTCGTCGCCTCATGGGCCCGGACCCGCCGCAGCCACCACCGCCGCTGCCGCCATCACCGGCTGCTTAGGCTCAGTGCGTCTGCGCCTAGGCCCTAGACTGGCTCCTAAAGTTCAGCGCAGGAGCATGCGTATATGGTTCCGTGAAGCCAAACGGTGGGCAGTGGACATGCGCAGAACTATGGCCAGCATCCAGGTGCTGGCAGAAACATGCGCAAAACACTAGCCGAAGCCGCTCTTGGAGACCAGAGCGTGCGCATTGTCAGCTAAAGCTTTCGGTGAACAGTGAGCATGCGTACCACATCTGAAGTTCGTAAATTGAAATTGAACATGCGTAATTAATCTTTCTGAATAGGAAACAAAATGCACAACAAAACTCTCCGTTTATGGAACATGCGCATTCGTTCTCAATAGCTTTTTCGTGTTGAAAGTGAGCATGCGCATGGTGAGTAGATTGGTCTGAAATTTGAGCAGGACAGAAGCGTCTGGTCGGCGTTTGGTGGTGAGTCGCATACGTGGGGAACTCTTGGGGCCGGTGTGGAACGGCAGACCTTTTGGCTTTGTTGTTTATTAGTTCTGTGGCCTTGGAAAAGTCAATAACCGTTCAGAGCCTCAGTTTCCTTATCTGTAAAATGAAGTTAATTATATACCTACTTTGCAGGTTTGACATTTTAAGTACAGAATCTGTCTCTCAACCCATTGCTCATTTCCAGTAATGCATAGATCTGATGTGAAGTCTTTATCAAAAATTTTCTCTTTTCCTAGGTAAAAATAATGAGAACCTGCTCTAATATTTCTTTTTCTTTCTTTCTTTTTTAAATAGAGACAGGGTCTCGCTATGTTGCCCAGGCTGGTCTGGAATCCCTGGGCTCAAATGATCCTCCCGCCTCGGCCTCCCAAAGTACTGGGATTACAGGCGTGAGCCATTGCGCCCGGTTAATATTTCATCTGGTTCTCTTTCTCCAAGGTCCATCTTTCTTGCTGCCCTACCTGAGTTAAACACAAAATCTTTCTTACAGGTCTTACTAAAGTTTCTGGGCTAGACTAGTGGAGAAAATGTAAATCATTATTTAGAAGAGAGAAAATTAATGTTAACAATGTACAATGTTGAGCTCACGTCTGCATTTTACATGTCCATGTGGTGTGAAGGGTGGTACTACTAATTCCTTCAGTCAGCATTTGTTTTGTCTTGTTTTTATTTTTATTTTTTTTATTTTTGAGACAGGAAGGTGTCACTCTGTCACCCAGGCTGGAGTGCAATGGCAAGATCTTGGCTCACTGCAGCCTTGACCTTCCGGCCTCAGGTGATCCTCCCAACTCAGCCTCCCAAGTACCTGGGACTGCAGGCACACACCACTGTGCCCAGCTAATGTTTGTATTTTTTGTACAGGCAGGGTTTTGCCATGTTGCCTAGGTCGGGAACTCCCATGCTCGTTGAATCCTCCCAACTCAGCCTCCCAAACTGCTGAGATTACAGGCGTGAGCCACTGCATCCAGCCTCTTTTTTTCTTTTGTCACTCCTCAGCTGAGGAGAAGGTTTTGTTTCAAATGTATATTTAGGAAAAAAGTGAGTATGAATCAGGTTTTGGAAACTATTGAGCTGTGTATGAATGGATTCAGGTATAGTAAATCACAAATCTCAAAACCATATAGAGAGTAAGAGAAGAACTCCCTTGAATGACTGGCTCCTTAGACAACACAGCTAATTCATCTCCAACGGTATATACGTATGTGGCATTTTAAAATGACTTTTAATTGATGTATAATTAACACATATGACATTTTATTTGTTCTGATTAATAACGTAGTGATTCTCAAAGCCTATTTTTTTTTTACAGGTTGTTCACTTTTTTGAGATAATACACCTAGTTTGTGGTTCAGCATGTCAATTGTAACAGTGCAACTTGGTCAATGTGGCAATCAAATTGGTTTTGAAGTTTTTGATGCTTTGCTTAGGGACTCACACAGTTCCCAGGGACTCTGCTCTAAGAGAGAGAACGAGGCATATCAAACATCTTGCAAAGAAAGATTCTTCAGTGAGGAGGAGAATGAAGGTAGGTGTGGCCCACAGTCCTCTCCTTTACTCTGACATAACCAACCCCTTCAAAGCCAGGCCATCCACATGGTTTTCAATCCCCATTCCTTCCCATCTCACTAGGGAATGACTTTGTTTTTGCTTTTCGTTTCTAGGTTAATAATCTTTGCCTTTCTAGTAGCATTTTCCCCTCCCCATGCTCAGATCTCACCAATTTAAAACCAACCAACCAAAGCTCATCTCTTGACTATGGCTTTCCTCTTCCTTCTTATTTCTTTGCCTTCTCATCTCTTTGCCTTCTCATCTAAGATTCTCAAAAGAGGACCCTGCTTAACCAGTCATAACCCTGCTTCTGCCTCATAGCATCATTGAAGCTGCTCTAAGAAAAGTTTCCAGTGACCTCCAAATCACCAGATCCAACTACTGTTTTTCTTTTTTTCTTTTTCTTATGGAGACAGGTTCTTGCTACACTATGTTGCCCAGGCTGGAGTGTAGTGGCTATTCACAAGTCTCAGCCTCCTGAGTACCTGGGACTATAGGTGCATGCCACCATGCCTGGCTCTCTTTCTTTTCTCTTTTTTTTTTTTTGAGACAGAGTCTCACTCTGTCACCCAGGCTGGAGTGCAGTGGCTCAGTCTCGGCTCACTGTAACCTCCACCTCGTGTGTTCTACCAATTCTTATGCCTCAGCCTCCCAAGTAGCCAGAATTACAGGTACCCACCACCACGTCCAGCTAAGTTTTGTATTTTTAGTAGAGATGGGGTTTCACCATGTTAGCCAGCATGGTCTCGATCTCCTGACCTTGTGATCTGCCCACCTTGGCCTCCCAAAGTGCTGAGATTACAGGCATGAGCCACCGCGCCCAGCCTCTTTATTTTAATTCACTTCTCTACTGCATCTGATAACAGTAACTTATAAAAACTCTCTCCTACCGGGCACAGTGGCTCACGCCTGTAATCCCAGCACTTTGGGAGACCAAGGCAGGCAGATCACTTAAGGTCAGGAGTTAGACCAGCCTGGCCAACAGGTGAAACCCCTGACCAACATGGTGAAACTCTGCCTCTACTAAAATACAAAAAATTAGCTGGGCGTGGTGGCATGTGCCTGTAATCCCAGTTACTCGGGAGGCTGAGGTAGAAGAATTGCTTGAACCCGGGAGACAGAGGTTGCAGTGAGCCAAGATAGCGCCACTGCACTCCAGACTGGGTGACAAAGCGAGACTCTGTCTCAAAAAAAAAAAAAAAACAAAACTCTCTCTTTGAACCTCCTTCTCCTTAGTCACCCCACTTTACTTCTCCAGTTGTTGCAGCTCAGACTCTCCCCTGTCCTCACTTGCATAGTTCTTTCTGGGCAATTTCAGTCACTCTCATAGTTTGCTACATTTATTAAATCTGTGACTTTCAAACCTCTAGCCCAGGCTCTCTTCCAAGCTGCAGGCAGATTAGTGGATATCTCCATCCACGTCTCATATGAACCTCAAACTCAACATCTCTATACGCAAGGCATTCATTATCGTTCCTTGTGCTCCTCCTGCATGCATACCATCAAACAAGATCTGCTTTTTTGACCTCCTATATACTCCTTAAAACTGTTCTTCCCTTTCCACCTTCACTGACATTGCTTTAGTTCTGGCTTTTGTCCTTTCTTACCTGGACTGTGTCAAGACACTCCTTTTAGGATTCCTTGCCTGGAGTCTACCGTCTATCACATCCATCCTCCATACTGCTGTATTTAAAAAGACATCTAACAGCTGGGCACAGTGGCTCATTCCTGTAATTCCAGTGTTTTGTGAGGCCAAGGTGGGAGGATTGCTTGAGGCCAGGAGTTCAAGACCAGCCTGGACAACAGAGCAAGATTCCATCTCTCCAAAATAAAAAATAAAAATTAGCTGGGTGTAATGACACACGACTGAAGTCCCAGCTACTTGCAAGGCCAAGGTGGGAGGATTGCTTGAGCTCAAGAGTTTGAGGCTGCAGTGAATTATGATCAGCAGACCTCTAATTATTCCTCGCCTGCTTGAAAATTTTCAGTGGTTTATTATGGCCTAAAAGATAAAGTTCAAGTTTTTCTAGCATTGCCTACAAAGATTTCCAAGATCGAGCCCTACCTGCTTTTCATGTCTATCCATCACTTCTATTCTCTGCTCCAACGATTCTGAGCTGGATGTCGTGCCCATGGTATATTGTACCTCTGAATATGAGGCTCCTTTGGTGTGGATTGGTTTGGTCATATCGTGTTGCAGTGTGATTAAGAGTTGATGTGTTTCTTTCCTGCTAGTCTTTTTTTTTTTTTTTTTTTTTGAGAAAATCTCCCTCTGTCACCGAGGCTGGAGTGCAGTGGCATGATCTCAGCTCACACTGCAACCTCTGACTCCTGGGTTCAAGCAGTTCTCATGCCTCAGCCTCCTGAGTAGCTGGGATTACAGGCACATGCCACCACACCTGGTTAATTTTGTATTTTTAGTAGAGTCGGGGTTTCACCATGATGGCCAGGCTTGTCTCCAGTTCCTGGCCTCAAGTGATCCACCTACCTCAACCTCCTAAAATGCTGGGATTACAGGCATGAGCCACCATGCCCGACCTCCCACCCGTCCTTTCTAAGGCTGGATTGATGTCTTCATCTCCGTATTCCCAAGGCTGGTTTGATGTCTTCATCTCCGTATTCCCAACACAGTCCGTGGTACATCATAAGCATTCAGCATATGTTTGTAGACCTGAGCCAGGTACTCTTTTAGGCCCACACTGATTCAGCCTGCTTAGCAAATGCTGGGCTTGGTGAACATCTGCATATGCCTGCTGCTGCCCACTGGAATTTCTAAGCAGTATGGCAGCTCTTTCTATCCCCAACCCCTAGATTTTTTTTTTGGTGGGGGGACTTGGACACTTACTTATGCTCTGAGTTACCTAAATAAGACATAAGAAATCTTTTTTTCTTTTGATGGTTTTTTTTTTTTCCTCCTCTAGTTCCAATTGCCCGAGCTGTTCTTGTTGACATGGAACCCAAAGTTATCAATCAAACGCTGTCAAAGGCTGCCCAGTCTGGCCGATGGAAATATGGTCAACATGCATGCTTCTGTCAAAAACAAGGTTCTGGAAACAACTGGGCATATGGGTAAGAATCATTCCCTGTGGTTTTCAGTTTAGTGACAGCTACATAGTCGAATAATAGACAGTGAAGTTAAAATTGTACAGTTGATATACTAAGCACATAATCCTGAAATTGCTGTTTTAGATTTAGAATTTGATTTTACCCAGAAGAAATTGTCATTCCATCTCTATGTCTGTGCTTAAGGTACAGGTAATGTTGAAATCAAGGATCCCTTTCAGCAGAGTTTTTCATCTTCTTCACTGTCATACAGCAAACTAACTTACCAATACAATATCCATATCTGGCAGGTATCTCAATGATAGAGAATACTATAAGATGGTAGTTCCCAAACTTTGCTGCACATTAGAATTTCCTGGGGATCTTTGGGAAAATCCTGATGCCTAGGGCTCACTTTGAGAGATTCTGATTTAACTGGTTTAGGGTAAAGCCCTGATGTTGGGGTTTTTTTGTTGTTGTTTTTTTTTTGAGACAGAGTCACTCTGTCACCCAGGCTGGAGTGCAGTGGCACGATCTCGGCTCACTGCAACCTCTGCCTCCTAGGTTCAAGTAATTATTCTGACTCAGCCTCCAGAGTACCTGGGATTACAGGCACATATCACCATGCCTGGCTAATTTTTTGACCTCACTTGAGGTCAGCAGTTGGAAACCAGCCTGGCCAACATGGGGAAACGTTGTCTCTACTAAAAATAACAAAAATTAGCCTGGTGCAGTGGTGCACGCCTGTAATCCCAGCTACTCTGGAGGCTGAGGTGGGAGAATCACTTGAACCCAGGAGGCAGAGGTTGCAGTGAGCCGAGATGGCACCCCTGCATTCCAGCCTGAGCAACAGAGCAAGACTCCATCTCAAAAAACACAAAAACAAAAACAAAGAAGGAGAAAAGGAATAGCCTATAAAACAGAGCTTTTGGAGGAAGATTAAAAGAAGTTGCTCACTGGGTACAGTGGCTAATGCCTGTAATCTCAGTACTTTGGAAGGCTGAGGCAGGAGAATTGCTTGAAGCTAGACGTTCACAACCAGCCTGGGCAGCATAGTGAGACCCTGTTTTTTTTTTTTAAAAAAAGTTTGTTGCTAATGGGTACAAAAATACAGTTAGATAGAAGGAATATGTTCTAGTATTCAATAATACAGTAAGGAAATTATACTTAATAATTTATTGTATATGTACCTTTCATGAGTTTCTTCACTTCCATAGTTTTGAAAAGACATCTCTGTCCTGTATCTTTTTCTCTGCATTACATATCTGTAAATTAAAAAGTGTTTGTGTTTGTTTCTTTTGCCATTGCATAGTTACTCTCTTCATGGACCCAGGCATGAAGAATCTATAATGAACCTCATCCAGAAGGAAGTGGAGAAATGTGACTCTTTCAGTGGTTTTTCCATCATAATGAGCATGGCTGGGGGCACAGGATCAGGGTTAGGAGCTTTTGTTACACAGAATTTACAAGATCAGTATCCAAACTCATTGAAAATGAATCAGATTATTTGGCCTTATGGAACTGGTGAGGTATGGACATGTTAATTGAAAAGTTTATGTTTTATATTCTTTGCAGTAGAACTAAATGTGGGTAAAAGATTGCTCTCATCCTTTCATTGGAAATGATAAATTATAGCTTCCATAATGGTTATATGGTATTTTCATGAGTAATTCATTTAACTTTTCTTAAACTTTTTCAAACAAACGAGGTATCCTTGTTTTTAAAAATTTCAGAGGCCAGTTGTGGTGGCTCACACCTGTAATCCCAGCACTTTAGGAGGCCAAGGCGGGTGGATCATGAGGTCAGGAGATCGACACCATCCTGGCCAACATGGTGAAACCCCATCTCTACAAAAATTAGCTGTGTGTGGTGGTGCAGGCCTGTAGTCTCAGCTACTTGGGAGGCTGAGGCAAGAGAATCGCTTGAACCCGAGAGGCAGAGGTTGAGGAGTCAGCCAATATGGTGCCACTGCACTCTAGCCTGGCAAAAGAACACGTCTCCATCTCAAAAAAAAAAAAAAAAAAAAAAAGCCGGGCACTGTGTCTCACGCCTGTAATCCTAGCACTTTGGGAGGCTGAGGCAAGCGGATCACCTGAGGTGAGAGGTTCAAGACCAGCCTAACCAACATGGAGAAACCCTGTCTCTACTAAGAATACAAAATCAGCTGGACATGATGGCACATGCCTGTAATCCCAGCTACTTGGAAGGCTGAGGCAGGAGAATTGCTTGAACCCGGGAGGCAGAGGTTGTGGTGAGCTGAGATTGCATCATTGCACTCCAGCCTGGGCAACAAGAGTGAAACTCCATCTCAAAAAAAAAAAAAAAAAAAAAAAAAATCAGAGAATGGCTGGGCACAGTGGCTCATGCCTGTAATCCCAGCACTGTGAGAGGCCGAAGTGGGCAGATCACCTGAGGTCAGCAGTTTGAGACCACCCTGGCCAACATGGAGAAACGCCGTCTCTACTAGAAACACAATAATTAGCTGGGCGTGGTGGCACACGCCTGTAGTCCCAGCTACTTGGGAGGCTGAGGCAGGAAAATCTCTTGAATCTGGGAGGTAGAGGTTCCAGTGAACTGAGATTGTGCCACTGCACTCCAGCCTGGGAGACAAGAGCGAGACTCCATCTCAAAAAAAAATTTTTTTTTACAGAGAATAGCCGGGCAGGGTGGCTCACACCTGTAATCCCAGCACTTTAGGAGGCCAAGGTGGGCAGATCACTTGAGGCCAGGAATTCGAGACCAGCCTGGCCAACATGGTGAAACCCTGTCTCTACTAAAAGTACAAAAATTAGGTGGGTGTGGTGACACAAGCCTGTAATTCTGTTTACTCACGAGGCTGACGCACAAGAATCTCGAACCAGGAGGCCAAGGTTGCAGTGAGCAGAGATGGTGCCACTGCACTCCAGCCTGGGCAAAAAAAAGAAGAGGAAACAGCATGAAGAGATTGAAAAACTTGTCCAAGGTCATATAGCTAGAAAGTGACAGAGCCAGGATTTGAACCCAGGCAGGATGCCTTTAGAACCTATAATCTTAACCGCTATTCTCGCCTACCTTTCTTATTTTTGACCTTTTCCTCTCCAGGTTATTGTTCAGAACTACAACTCTATTTTGACACTTTCTCACTTGTACCGATCTTCAGACGCCCTCCTTGTTCATGAGAATGATGCCGTCCATAAGATCTGTGCAAAACTGATGACTATCAAGCAGATCTCTTTTAGCGATATCAATCAAGTCCTGGCACATCAGCTGGGAAGTGTGTTCCAGCCTACTTATTCTGCAGAAAGCTCATTTCACTACAGACGAAATCCACTAGGTATTTGTCCCTCTATATGTTGTTTGTAGGAAAGCCTTATGTTCTGAAAGCTTCAAAGTTTATTCTTTTTGTCTCCTCCTCTGCCTGAAGATACACTTAGGTCTTGCTCATCTCAAAATCCTTTCTTCAGACCTGCTTAGTTCTCTGACTGTCTTACTGAAAAACTTTGAGAAGTTGCTAAATTTCCCAAAAGGGCAGTAAGTATCCACTGCTCTTCTTCAGGATTCTTTCTCTCTTTAATATAAACCATATTTATGTATAACTCACATATCATGCAATTCACTCATTTAAAGTGTACAAATCAGTGACTTTTTTTTTTTTTGTAGAGACAAGGTTTCACCATGACCAGGATGGTCTCGATCTCCTGACCTCATGATCCGCCCGCCTAGGCCTCCTAAAGTTCTGGGATTACAGGCATGAGCCACCACGTCCAGCCAATTTTTTTTTTTGCTTTGTTTTTTTTTTTTAGACAGAGTCTTACTCTGTTGGCAGGCTGGAGTACAGTGGTGCGATCTTGACTCACTGCAACCTCCACCTTCTGGGTTCAAGCAATTTTCCTACCTCAGCCTCCCAAGTAGCTGGGACTTACAGGCATATGCCACCATGCCCGGCTAATGTTTGTATTTTTAGTAGAGATGAAGTTTCTTTTCTTTTTTTTTTTATTTAAAGATGGGGTTTCACCATGATGGCCAGGCTGGTCTTGAACTCCTGACCTCAGGTGATCCACCCACCTCGGCCTCCCAAAGTGCTAAGATTACAGGCGTGAGCCACCACGTCCGGCCAGAGATGAAGTTTCACCATGTTGGCCAGGCTGGTCTTGAACTCCTGCCTCGAATGATCCACCTGCATTAGCCTCCAAAAGTGCTGGGATTACAGGCGTGAGCCACCGCAGCCGGTTAGCATTTTCTTGAGTACAGCAGCCAGACTGAACTCCAGCTTTGCAGTTTTTAAAAACATAAGTCAGATCCTGTTGCTCCCCTACTCAGAACCTTCCTGAGGTTTCCTGTCCCACCCAGAGTTGTCATTGTGGGCATCAGCATTGTGTTTGGAGATTGAGAATTCAGAGAAGTCCGAGTCTGCCATCTGGTGTGACTTTCCATAGTTGTGCTCTGACAGAGAAGGTAAGGAGTGGGGTTGGTCCCAGACTGGGATTTTGCCAGAAAGAGGAAGACTGATTGAAGGGCAGGAGCTCCGTGGATTAAGGTCTCAAGGAGGTTTAAGAATAGTTAAGGTAGGCTGGGTGCGGTCTGGCCTGGCCAGATGGCAGAGCCACACCTGGCTCATGTTAACTTTCATATTAACAGGTTTTGATTATCACCTAACCAGATACAATATGTAAAAACCTAGTAACATTCCTAAAAGAATATTTAGTGGGCCGGGTGCAGTGACTCACGCCTGTAATCCTGGCACTTTGGGAGGCCAAGACGGGCAGATACAAGGTAAGAAGATCGAGACCATCCTGGCCAACATGGTGAAACCTCATCTCTACTAAAATACCAAAAATTAGCCAGGCGTGGTGGCATGCGCCTGTGGTCCCAGCTACTCAGGAGGCTGAGGCAGGGGAATTGCTTGAATGCAGGAGACAGAGGTTGCTGTGAGCCGAGATCATGCCACTGCACTCCAGCTTGGGTGACGAGTGAAACTCTGTCTCAAAAAAAAAAAAAGAGAATATGTAGTGAACAACATAGAATTATAAGAAAAGCATATCAGTTCTCATGTTTACTTTGTTTTCCTGGGGTTTACCTAAATATTTCATTCACATTTCCAGTTATTCAGCTTCTGAATTGTAGTTTCCTTTTTGGCAAAGTGTATTTTCTCACTTATACTCAAATCGATGCTAATGTGAAGCAAAGATGTGGTCTGTAATAGACATTGTCTCTGAAATTATATTAAGGATTAAATATTTCTGGTCTGAGAAAACATTTAGCCCAGAAAACCTTCAAATCATGATTATGTATAGACCATTGGCAACAATGTGGAATAAAAAAATTTAGTTCAGATATTTTTTTTCTTTACAGGAGACTTAATGGAGCATTTAGTTCCCCATCCTGAATTCAAGATGCTGAGTGTTCGTAACATTCCTCACATGTCTGAGAACTCATTGGCATACAGCACATTTACATGGGCTGGCCTCCTCAAGCACTTGAGACAGATGCTCATTTCTAATGCAAAGATGGAAGAAGGTAAAGAGTATTCCGACCAAGTGCGGTAGCTCACGCCTGTAATCCCAGCACTTTGGGAGGCCGAGGCAGGTGGATCACGAGGTCAGAAGATCGAGACCAACCTGGCCAACATGGTGAAACCCTGTCTCAATTAAAAAAAAAAATTTTATTTAATATTTTTAAAAAAAGACAATTCCAAAAATATGCAGCCCACAAGCTGGGAAAAATGCCTGTCCTGGAGTCTCAATATAAACTGGCTCGGACCAGTTAAAATAATGGTCTCTTCTTCTGGCTAGAGAGGCTCCTGCAGAAACTCCCCAGGACATCCTAGGAGGGCTTCTTAGTCACCTTAGTTTTATTACCAAAAGACATTTCAATTGAGTGCCACATTTTTTTGTAATTTTTTTTATTTTAATCAAAGTAATAAATGAACATAGTTTAAAAAAATCAAGTAGCCAAAACTCATTTAAATATATACTTAAGGCTGGGCGTGGTGGCTCACGCCTATAATCCAAGCACTTTGGAGGCCAAGGCGGGCGGATCACCTGAGGTCGGGAGTTCAAGACCAGCCTGACCAACATGGTGAAACCCCATCTTTAAAAAAAATAAAAATAAAAATAAAAACATATACTTAAATCCAGCTGGGCACAGTGGCTCACACCTGTAATCCCAGCACTTTGGGAGGCCGAGATGGGTGGATCACTTGAGGTCAGGAGTTTGAGACTAGCTTGACCAACATGTGAAACCCCATCTCTACTAAAAATAGAAAAATTAGCTGGGCATGGTGGCAGGCGCCTGTAATCCAAGCTACTCTGGAGGCTGAGGCAGGAGAATTGCCCAAACCCAGGAGGCAGAGGTTACAGTGAGCCAAGATTATGCCATTGCACTCCAGCCTGGGTGATGAGCAAAACTCTCTCTCTCTCTCTCTCTCTCTCTCTCTCTCTCTCTCTCCGTGTGTGTGTGTGTGTGTGTGTGTGTGTGTGTGTGTGTAGTAATTATAATAGTAACAAATTATATAATAATATATATATTATTCACAGTAGAGCCTTGTACTGTGTACGCAGATTATATTTTATTTTGTGTACAATTTATTTTTCCCTCCTGGAGTTGTTCGTCATTATATTTATTTGGTAGATATTCTCTGTACCTATCACCAATTTATTCTGAAACTTTTCTGTAAAAAATGAATCCTTTCTCTGCTAGGTGCGGTGGCTCACATCTGTAATCTCAGCACTTTGGGAGGCCGAGGCAGGCAGATCATGAGATCAGGTGTTCGAGACCAGCCTGACCAACATGGTGAAACCCTGTTGGGTATCTAAAAATACAAAAATTAGCTGGGCGGGGTGGCCTGTGCCTGTAATCCGAGCTACTCAGGAGGCTGAGGCAGGAGAATCAATCATTTGAACCCAGGAGGCAGAGGTTGTGGTGAGCCGAAATCGAACCACTGCACTCCAGCCTGGGCAACAGAGCAAAACCCTGTCTCAAAAACAAAACATACCAGACCTCTTTCTCCATATGTTTTAACCCATCAGGTAATTGATTACTTCCATTATCTGCTTAGAGATATCTTTCTAGAAGGCCTTTGTCTTCCGATTCCAATCTGGACTGACTGCTCTCCGGGGTTGATAAGCAGCCAGCCCTGGCATCTCTCTTGCCTCATCCTGTGTTATGTCTGTGCCTCCTAGATTTCAGATCTGCTTTCTTGGTTTATTCCCTCATATTGATGGATCATACTTTCCAGGAGCTCACTAAGAAAGAGTGCAAGGAAAATAAAGTGTTTGAGGCTCTAAATAGCATCATTCTGTTCTGCCATTGCATTTGAATGATAGTTTGGCCAGGAATAGGATTCTAGGTTGGGAATCCTTTTCACTGAGTATTTCAAAGGCATTGCTCTGTTATCTTCCCACTTGCACTACTGCTGTTGAGAAGTCTCATGTCGTTCTGATTCCCAATCCTATTTTGTTATCTCCTGAAGCTTTTAGTATTTTCTCTTTGTCCCCAGCATTCTGAAAGTACTTGGTGTGGGTCTTTGGTTTATCTCAGTAGAATGTAAACTTTATTATCTATTTGGTTTACTGTTGCATCTTTCGAGCCTGAAACAGTAAAGGCTCAGTGATTATTTGCTGAGTATGTTGCTCTGGGCACTAAATGGACCCTCATGGACATTACAGACTTGTGTGGTTTTCACAGTAAGGCAGTCTGCCTGGCCATTTTATTGCCGGGCTTCCAGATATCATACTTAGGGTATCTTATCTCTTGATCAGTTGCTTCCTCCTCCATCTCTTTCCTAAAGGCATGACAAGCCTGGCTGCCAGCTTTTACAGAGCTGGACGGAGAAGACATAGGCTGTTAACCTTTCCTGTGAAACCAGTGACCTGGTTTTCCAAAAGGTTCTCTGCAGGGCTGTGCTTGGTGTCACTGAGGCTAGAGCCGCTGAGGTTTAGCCTTTTGACAGCAGAAATCTTCTTCTAGGGTGGAAGAGCTCACTCCCCCTGCAGCAGGGAGTGGGGAAGGGGCTCTCACTGCTTCTCAAACAGATTTGTAGTTAATCCTCCTGTTTTCTTTTTTCTTTCTCTCCCTTTTTTTTTTTTTTTTTTTTTTTTTTTGGGTGTTTTTGATTAAAATTGGCAAACAGCAACCAAAACCACCTGGATTAATTTTAAAAACCAACCAAAACCAACAAATTAGATGGGATTACAAAATTTCACAAACAAAACAAAGAAA
>CAUYLG010037211.1:0-45697 GCA_963573385.1 Cacajao melanocephalus | reverse complement strand
AACGTATCTCAAAATAATAAGAGCTATTTTTGACAGACCCACAGCCAATATCATACTGAATGGGCAAAAGCTGGAAGCATTCCCTTTGAAAACTGGCACAAGACAAGGATGCCCTCTCTCACCACTCCTATTCAACATAGTGCTGGAAGTTCTGGCCAGGGCAATCAAGCAAGAGAAAGAAATAAAGTATATTCAAAAAGGAAAAGAGGAAGTCAAATGGTCTCTGTTTGCAGATGACATGACTGTATATTTAGAAAACCCCATTGTCTCAGCCCAAAATCTCCTTAAGCTGATAAGCAACTTCAGCAAATTCTCAGGATACAAAATCAATGTGCAAAAATCACAAGCATTCCTATACACAAATAACAGACAAAGAGAGAACTAAATCATGAGTGAACTCCCATTCACAATTGCTACAAAGAGAATAAAATATCTAGGAATACAATTTATAAGGGATGTGAAGGACCTCTTCAAAAAGAACTATAAACACCACTGGAGGAAATAAGAGAGGACATAAACAAATGGAAAAATATTTCATGCTCGTGGATAGGAAGAGTTAATATCATGAAAATGCAAATCTAAACCACAATGAGATGCCATCTCACACCAGTTAGAATATGATCATTAAAAAGTCAGGAAACAACAGATGCTGGAGATGATGTGGAGAAATAGGAACGTTTTTACACTATTGGTGGGACTGTAAATTAGTTCAACCATTGTGGAAGACAGTATGGTGATTCCTCAAGGATCTAGAACCAGAAATACCATTTGACCCAGCAAGCCCATTACTGGGCATATACCCAAAGGATTATAAATCACTCTACTATAAAGACACATGCACATATATGGTTACTGCAGCACAATATTCACAATAGCAAAGACTTGGAATTGACCCAAATGCCCATCAATGATAGACCAGATAAAGAAAATGTGGCACATATACACCATGGAATACTATGCAGCCATAAAAAAAGGATGAGATCGTGTCCTTTGCAAGGACATGGATGAAGCTAGAAACCATCATTCTCAGCAAACTAACACAGGAACAGAAAACCAAACATTGCATGTTCTCACTCATAAGTGGGAGTTGAACAGTGAGAACACATGGACACAGGGAGGGGAACATTATACACTGGCGCTTGTCTTGGGGTGGGTGGCTAAGGGAGGGACAGCAGAAATACCTAATGTAGATGATGGGTTGATGGGTGCAGCAAACCACCATGGCATGTATATACCTATGTAACAAACCTGAATGTTCTGCACATGTATCCTAGAACTTAAACTATAAGACAAAATGAAAGAAAGAGAGAGAGGAAGGAAGGAAGGAAGGGAGGGAGGGAGGGAGGGAGGGAGGGAGGGAGGGAGGGAAGGAGGGAGGGAGGGAAAGAAAGAGAGAAAGAAAGAGAGCATATATAAAGATTGGGGGCTTGGCTGGGTGCGGTGGCTCATGCCTGTAATCCCAGCACTTTGGGAGACCAAGGAGGGTGGATCACGAGGTCAAAAGATGGAGACCATCCTGGCCAACAGGGTGAAACCCTGTCTCTACTAAAAATACAAAAAATTAGCTGGGCGTGGCGGCACACGCCTGTAAGTCTCAACTACTCGGGAGGCTGAAGCAGGAGAATTGCTTGAATCCGGGAGGCAGACGTTGCAGTGAGCCAAGATAGCACCATTGCACTCCAGACTGGGCGATAGAGTGAGACTCCATCTCAAGAAAAACAAAACAAAACAAAAAAATGGGGGCTTAATAGAATATGAAAAATATGGAAACCGTAAATTAGACATAGTTGAATGGTTGATATGGGAGAGAGATGTGTCCAGATGACACATTTTTTTGGCTTGAACAACTGGATAAATGGCGATGGAATTTATTACAACAGAAAATATACAAGAAGGGGAGCTTTGCAGGAAGAAAAGAGCAAGGGTCGTTACTAGAGACAGCAATCATTTGTTCAGTTATGATAGGCTGAGTTTCTGTTGGGGGAATATTTAATGTAGAATCTGATGCATGATAGTCCCTCAATAATTGTTGGCTGAACATGGATTTTCTCTGTGTGTATTTATTTGGAATGATGCCTAAGAGGTTTTTTTTTTTCCCCAAAAAATGAAGGCATATCAAAAGGAGAGGTCACACTAGTTAATCACAATTATCTCTAACCAAATAGGAAAACCAGCTAGAGTTGAGAAAAGATGACATGGGGACAAATAAAAGTCAATCTGCAGGGGTGTGGTAAGATGCCATTGAGAAAGTGCCTTTGCTAATCATGATTGGGTTTTGTATTAACTAGGTAAGATTTGGAAAAAGGAAAGAAAAGAAAAGAAAAATGCTAGGAAGAATCAAGAACTCAACTGCTCCTCTGTGGAAAACAAGTTGTCCAAAATTACAAAAAGTCATTTCTTTGGTTTTGTTCATAATACCTAAAGAGCAGACAAGCCACATTCTCAAAAGGAAGGGTACTCATTAAAATGATGCGAAAAAACTACTGAATTGGACATCAACTGAATTCTTGAAGGAGAAAGGGAATACGTGATCTTCAGCCAAAAAGTCAGGAACTATTTTATAAAAGTGTATTGAATTCCAAGCAATAAAACAACTCAGTTCTGAAATAATGAAAAGAATCATTTTACATATCTCAAGGTAAATATTTGCCAGTGTATATGTTGAAGACATTTTACTCCAAGGAGAAAAAAATAATTATTTTTAAATTTCCTCCAAATGCAGAATTTTCCTCAGGTTCATCCCCCAATCCATAGGTATTACGTTTAAAGAGGCACAGTCCTGCTTTTACCAACCCTGTAATTGCAAAATGATTTCATTATTAAGCTGTGGTTTATTCCAAGCCTTCTGGATAATCTTGATGAGTACTGCACTTGTTGTTTAACTATTGAGATTTTGTAATAAAAGTTTAATGAGTTACTTATTATTAGAATGTTTATAGCCATTATTTTAAGGTGAACAATAATGACGTAAAGTTTGTACGCATTTGGTTTAAAATGTATTCAACTCACATATCAGTTAATGCTACAGTGATTTCTTAAAACTCTCTTATCAGTACATGTGTCTAAAGGCAACGCAGCTAAACCTCAGCTTTACTGGGGCTGTGGTTAAGAACGAAACCAAGGAAGGATTTCTCACTTGAATCATGTCAAAGCCAGATCCTAACTTTTGGCATTTCAGAATTTGAACAAGAATTGCTTTTATTATAGCATTTTGAACAGATTTCACAAGAGCATACTTATAAAGCAAGAGGACAAAACGTTGAAATTAAGTCCTGAAGGCACTGAATATTCATTTCTATTTAAAAGCTAACCAGATATTCTATTAATGATCATAAATATTAAGGGAACATACCAAAATAAATCTAGTTTATCTGATTTCTGTCTACTGAAATGCTATGAAACCAAAAGTCAATCACATCTCCAAAAAATATTTTACCCCTGCAGAAACTGTCTACAAGTTTTTCAGATAGAGAGAAGATTTTCCAGAAATTATAACGATTCAAGCACAAAAATTTTCAAGTTGCAGAAATAAATGGAAAGTGTATATATCTACTGAATCTGTATAAAACTTACACTCAGAAGAATAAGATAGTTACCTGTCTTTCTTGAAATAAGATATTTAGATTTTTTAATCAGACTGTAACTTCTAATTATTAGATGTTGCCAAATGGATTTTATGAAAAATACAGCTGAAATGAGTGACTAACTTCATAACCATTTTGTGCCACTGTTTTAACACATGAATTACTCATTAAATCATTTGAATATAAAGAACCATAACATAATTCAGTGATGAGTACAGTGCTGACATTCTGGAAGCATGTATAATTAAAGCGGGGTCATCAAAAGAGAGGCAAAATATATTAGAAGAACATAGCACAAAATGAAAATAAAACCAATTTAAATCATAGCCACAAAATAGAAAAAACAAATGTTTTCCTTCAATCCTCCAACTCCCACCCGCAAAAAAAGATAAAATGCAATAAACGTGTCATATGATCATGTTTGTTTGCTAATCCCACACGCTCCATATGCTCACAGCCAATGGACCACTTTCCAAGCATTAACTATAAAATCATATCTTCTTCCTTCAGTATTTTTTCAAGTCAATACTATTCTTTGACCAAATATTAGGTTGGGTTCCCTCCTATCATGCTATACCTTTAATCAATACATTGTTTCCATTAAGAAGTGAGATTGTAAAGGAAGTTTATTCTTAAAGACCCTATTGAAAACATATTGTAACAAACAGAATTTGCTTATTTTATGGCTGCTTAAACAATTAATCTCTTCTTACACAGCTGCAATAGATGCATGTGCTAACTCAAAATATGTTCTTACCTCCCATCCATAACTAGGATCTTTCAGGTTTGACCGCTGCTCTCCCACATAAGGCCCAAACTTTTCACCTACTTCGATCTTCCTTTTGGTCCATATTCCTAGTCCTGCTCCGGGCATATTTGACTCTCGAAGTTCAAACTCAGCAGGAATTGGGATATCATCAGGAATGTAGATGGGGGCTTTGTAAGGAGAGCCCTCCTTTGGAGTGAAGGCTTCACTGGATGTGGCAGGTGAGCATGGCTCTTGAATATTGAGTGAGGGAGTGCTGGCTACTCCATCTGCATCTGGCATTTCTTCCAAAGGTATTTCAGGGTAGATGGCATATACACACTCATTATCTGTGAATAAATAAGAATTTCATGAATTCCTTTGATATTAAAGAGACAAAATTCCACAAGGGTAGCCATCTTATTATGTTGTTGTTCTTTGAAGGCTAAATAGGTGCCTTCATTAAAATCTTCATTATTCACCGGCTGGAGAGAGGCTAGAGATTATGGCTTCTGTGGTTTATCTGTGGTGAAGCCATACATCAAATGAGCTAATCCTCAATTGTCAATACTTGCATGGACTAGTTCAATTCATTATCCATCTGGAAAACAATCAGTAACTTCACTATCGTTCTGACTGAAGTACAGACAAGAAGTAAGCATGTGTGTAACTCTAACCCCCAAACCATCCCAAATTGGGAGCTGACAGGATTCCAAAATTTATGAGAAAGTTGTGTCATGCAACGTTATCTTAGAATAATGGTAGGAGAGCCATCAAAGATTCCAAAGGCTGCCACGTGCAACAAGGCTTAAATGTGTGTGGCAGAATTATTTATTGGAATACTAATTTGCGTGTTTTCTTTCTCTGTTTTTCATTTCCAGTTTTGAACAAGTCACCAAGCCCTTGGTATTTCCTTGCCTTGGTAACTTATGCAGAGCGGAAAGTTAAAGTTACCTGAAGCCAGTGATGCCTCTGGATATTTGTAAAAGCTAAAATCGTTGAAGAAATTAGGTAAATTTTCCAGAGGAGAATGGAAGAGGAGAGGTGCCCTGAGGTGCACCAAAAAGACAGAGAATTTCCTCCAGACAGATGTAATGGAGATTGGAAACCCTCTGTATGGGGCACTGCTCATCTTTGCGAAGCAGCACCTGGGGAGGTGGGCAAGACCTTTGAGGGGATAGCAGGATTTCATAGCTAGGAATCTGGGCACTGAGCTCCAAGGCCCTAAGGACCCTCAAAGCAGCACAGCCCCACACTTGAGGTAAACAAGTGGACCACGTGAGACCTTAAGACCTCTATGACACTTGTATGGGGATTTTACGAAACCAGTCAAGGGGGATTTCAGTTGTCTTAAAGTCAATGAATACATGTTTCTTGTCCACTAGGATTACAAATTGAAAGCCATACCCAATTTGTTTGATTCATAGAACTGCAAGGAAATAACTAAGAAAATCAGGTGAAAATTACAAAGATACTTCAATCAAAGGTAGTCAAAGGTTAATAATTTGAAAAATTAGCTGAGTGTGGTGGTGTGCACCTGTCATCCCAGCTACTTGGGAGGCTGGGCGGGAGGATTGCGTGAGCTCTAGAAGGCTGCAATGAGTTGTGATTGTGTCACCGAACTCAATCCTGGCAAGACAGTGAAAGTCGCTCTCAAAAAAAGAAGGTTAATGAGTTGCCTCCAGTTCCATCATCATTGTTCTACTATAGCCTGGATAACCATGAGTTAAGGATGACGTGGAGGCATTTCAGCATCAAGTTGGTGATTAAACTAGGTGACCTTTAAGATCCTATCAACCCTGCAGTTCTATGAATTAAAGTCCTCTAGGAGCTTATTGGGCTGGAAGGTAGAAGACCTGACTTCCAGGCCTAACTCCTTCTCATCTTCATTATTGTAACAAACTATAACACTCATTAGCAATTGCCCATCAGGTGATGACTCCTGTCTCTTAAAGTTTTGTGAAGTGTAAAGTGATGAAAAGGTATTGTTTAATGAGGTGCTTGGTTTTTGGTCAAACATTGAGATAATGCCATTTAAACCAAGCATATAACTGAACTCCAGAACCCAACCTTACACCTATGGGACATAGGTTCTCAACACACAAGCTCATTATCATTCAAGTTCAGCATGTCCAAAATCTTGTACCTTGTCATCTGCCCTCAAATTGATTATCTTGTTCACTTTCCTCTTTCTACTATGAATACTATCTTTTCCCATAATTATCTATGTTTGAGGCTTTAAAATAACATAGTCCTTTTCTCTCCTTTGTCTTCCAAACTGTTCAGTCACTAAATGCTGTATGTTCTTCTTGCAAGATTCTAACCTTCATCCAACTCTTTCAATCCACATTTTCACACGTAAATATTTTCATAGTCCTTTAAATAGGTCTCAACCTTCAGCTTCTTTCCACTATCCATCAACACTAAGCCTGTTTAACACTGAGTTTACCTTCCTGGGAGACCTATTTTCCTGTTTGACAGCTTTCAATAACTTCCAGTGTCTGCAGGTAAATTTTAAACCTCTTAGGCTTGGACTAAAATCTCTATTGTTTCGAAACCATTCTTGCTTTCCATCTGCTTCACAACACTCCTCAGAAGGTACCCCAGGCTACAGTGAGTTCATCACTCTCTTCTGAGCTCAGTGAGCATTTCTTCTGCAGTTCTTCCTGCCTAGCACTCCTCTCTCTGCTCCTCTGCCCAACAAACTTCTAGTCATCCTCCTGGGTCAACTTCCAGCTGGTCCCATCACCATCCCATTTAACATTAGTATCCCCTTTCTTGAATTATGACATAGTTTTACCCCTCAGTTTGGCAATCAAATATGATGCATTGCTGCTTAGGGTTTATTGTGTATGTTTCATTCCCAAATAGGAAATAGGTCCATGATGGGAGACGTTAGGACTCTCACTTTTTTGGAATTGTCTAAGTGATCTGCATATCGGTGTTTAATCAACACTTGTTAAATATATAAGTTATCTAACATATAATTTTATTAAACTATGAATCCAAATCAATACTCTTTTTTACCAAATATAGGAAACTTTTGATCGTAAAAAGCACCTTCAAACCTATAGAAATAGAACATGATGAATTACCAACTTTTCTCCAAACCCAACATCAAAGAAAACAATTTTAATAATTATCCAAAGAAAGATTATCAGAGAAGTATACTTTAAGGTCTGAAAATTAAAGTCCATCTAATTTTGTCCTTCAGGGAGATTTTGCACTTCAACCTAATATTTAAAAGCTCACTAATAGTCTTAGTACAGGTCAAAACCTATAAAAGCATCTCTTCAGAACTGTAACATTTGACTACTGCAAATGCAAAGTTATTTTACACATTCTCAAAGAGATTCCTCCCTCATTGTTAGAATTTTGTTTTTCTTGAGAAATATAAATGGAAAAACATTGTGTACTCTATAAATGTGTCCATGTAAGCAGTAGGAAAACAAAAGGCACCAAAATAAATACAACAATATTCCTCCAGTAATTATCTATTAAAGGTCAGTTAAATTTCTCCTACTTCCTCAAAGAGTCAAATCAGTCATACTTTCAGTTCCATGAAAGTGATCTTTAAAACAGAATAGAGGCTGGGCATGGTGGCTCACGCCTGTAATCCTAGCACCTTGTGAGGCCAACGCAGGCAGATTGTCTGAGCTTAAGAGTTTGAGACCAGCCTGGGCAACATGACGAAACCCATCTCTACTAAAAATACAAAAAATTAGTTGGGCATGGTGGCGCATGCCTGTAGTCCCAGCCACTCTGGAGGCTGAGGCATGAGAATTGCCTGAGCCTGGGAGGCAGAGGTTGCAGTGAGCCAAGGTCATACTATTGCACTCCAGCCTGGGCGACAAAGTGAGACTCTGTCTCAAAAAAAAAAAAAAAAAAAAAAAAAGATCAAGACAAACCCATCTGTGCCCTCCCACTGGCATAGCTTATCCCATGACCTCTGAGTTACCCACAAACTCTCCCAATGCATAATCTAAGTGAGTACATTTAGATTTCAGTTCCTGTGGAGACAAAATACACATGTGTGCCCAGGCTGCTGCACAGAAGAATTTGAATTCAAAGTCTGAATGCAATTCCGCTTACAATGACAAAATATGTATGATTAAACCTAAAGAACAACTTATACAGGTCAAGCAAATCCACAAGAAAAACTCACAGTCCTATTCATCCATATGCAAGCACTAAATATATATGCAAGTGCAGGCGATTTGTTTTCAAGCCACTTTTAATCTAGTATCATCCTAATTAAATATAAAAAAAGCTGTGGTGACAAAAGTGAAAATATTAAACTGCTGAGTTTTACACACTAAAACATGCAACAATATTTCAATGTAATCTAGCATTATGAAATTTTCAACAGCAAATGCAGTTTATCACACCACATTGAATATTTGCATAAACCAAAACAGACTAATGCCTCCATATACATTACTCAAGAACTATCCAAAAAGCTGCTAAAACATTTCATCTAAATGATAAATTACTTCAATTATCATATCCCCATTAAATCTCTGTTATTAGGGGAAAATTGGTAGATCCTTTCCCTCAGCTATAACTATAGTTAATTAAAGCATTTCTCAGATATCACACTGACAGATTGGGCACATTTACAATAGGTAAGTATCAGGTAAGCAGTGCCATATATATCAGTGGTCCCATAAAGATAAATAACCCTTGTACTTCTTGGAGCTGAGCTGTGTGCTAGTGTAATTTGCTTCATGCATCCTTTAGACATGTCATTAACTGAGTGAGTAAAGAAAGACAAGCATATTGTTGGATTTGAGACAAATGATTTGGGAAATTGCTCTTGGAAATCAACCTCTTCAATTTAAAATTTAAGTGTTCTAATTTCCTCAGAGACCAAGGGAAAGCCCACACTTTGATTAGATTATATGTACTTATATGTGTCTTTGAATAACTACCATAGGTTTCCACTTGAGAAGTATTCCACTTTGAAAACATATCAGAATATTCAAAGAGAAGAACTGCAGAAATAATACCAATAATAGTAACTTCCATAGATGTGTCCCCATTTTCTCATTTTAATGCTCAAAACAATCCAGTGAGAAAATGATAAGAATAAGCTTCCAATTTGCAGACATAAGACCTGATAGTCAATATATCCAAAGTCAGCTGAGACTAGCTGGGTGTCCAAACCCAGTCCTCCCTTTGACTCTTAGGCAACTTGTTTTTTGATCTTTAAAGATATGTTTTAAAGTTTGTTTGTTTTATCAAAATTGTAGTTCTACTGTGTGAATAGTTTGGTTTTTGGCTTTTTCACTTGATTATAGTTTACTATGAACACTCCTTATATATATTTTACTATTTTCTAAAACTACATTTAACTGCTGAGTAATATTCCATTATACAAAAACTACTTCCATGGAATTTATTTATGTTGCTTCTAATTTTCTGATACCATAAATATCAAAAATGAACATTCCTTAACATAAATTTTTATTTTCATCCATTTCAATTTCCTTAGGTTAGATTCCTGTAAGAAAACTTAGTGGGTACTGACAGATTGCTTTTCAGAAAGTGTATAGCAATTTACTCTTCTACCAACTATACTGGTATTTATTATTACGCCTTCCCGCTCCCACCCACCCCCACCCCACCCTGAACAGAGTTTCACTCTTTGTTACCCAGGCTAGAGTGCAATGGCGCAATCTCGGCTCATTACAACCTCTGCCTCCTGAATTCAAGCAATTCTCCTGTCTCAACCTCCCAAGTAACTGGGATTACAGGCACCTGCCACAACACCTGGCTAATTTTTGTATTTTTAGTAGACACAGTGTTTCACCATGTTGGCCAGGCTGGTCTCAAACTCCTGACTTCAGGTGATCTGCCTGCCTTAGCCTCCCAAAGTGCTGGGATTACAGACATAAGCCACCACACCCAGCCTATGTCTTGTTTTTAATGAAGAAAGTTATATATCTATTATTGCTTAATTCATCTCTCAGTTGATTACAGAAACTAAATATTCTCATTTGTCATCCATATTTCTTTTTTTGCAAATTGTTCATTGTTTTTGCCCACTTTTAATTAGGCTTCTATGTCTGTCTTATTAACGACAAAAAAAAATAGCCCTTGGATATTGTATTTTAAATTTTCCTAGTACATAATTTGCTGTTTGGTATTTTGATTTTTTTAATTTTTATGGAACTAAGTCTATATTTCTTTTGTGATTTTTACATTTTTCTTAGAAAGTCCTTACCTACAGACCTACAGACAGGAAAAAAATATTATCTTGTATTTTCTTGAGTTTCATAGTTGCTTTTCTACCAACCTTGGATTACCAATGAATGATTTACAGCTGAGTGAAAAGCAGGAAAAAAAATTATTTCATTTATTTGAGCGTCTGCGAACAGCAGACTAGAAAAAAATGCCATTGCATTCATAAGTCTTTGGTTCTTATTTGCAAGGCTGGTCTAAATGCCTTCTCTTTTTGTGGGTTTCATATAACTCACCATTTGTTTCTTTTGGCCTTTCTGCCTAGTTTAACTGCAAATCTGGGCAGATGCCATTCAAAATCCTGAGTTTCACCAGTAATACCCATCAAAATACTTATCACTCAGCATTATCATTAGTGATAGTAACATGAATAATTTTTCTCTCTGCTCTTCACATTAGTTCATTGATAGAAAATATTCAGCAACTAGTTTAGTATTTATTAAGAACATATATACATAGTTTGACTATAAAGTAAGACTTATTTCTGTAGTTATTAAGTAAGAAGTTAATTATTTATACTCAACTGTACACACATATACATATAATACACACATCCATGTGTATTTGCAATGTGTGTGTAGGGGGGTGTGTGTGTAATAGCTCCCTAATCTTAAAAATAGGCTGAGACAGAAACATGATTTGAGATCTCAGGCAGACTGGTTGAGATCATAACTACATGAAACAACTGCCAAGAGGAGCTCAACTAGGGAATTGAACAGATTAGGTAACTCAGAAATTTAGACATTTCCCCCCATTATGTTCCTCATTGCAGTTTTGTAATAAAAACATGAGCAAACTTCAAAGGAAGCTCTGTAGTAAAGGTTAATTGCTACTAAAGAAGAGGGTGGGCCCAAGCGCCAGTACTTTGTGCCCAACTTGTGAGCAGACAGGAAGGATTACACGTGGCTGAGAGCGGAGGATGTGTGCCCGGCTCTAGAAGGAGAGCCGGCTCGGCCAAACCTCAAAGCCCCACCGGGGACCTCCTGGTAGGACGTGAGCACATGAACACAAGTCCATGAGCTGATGCCTGCTAATAGTGCAGCAGGGACGGGAGGGGGAAGACATCAATTTTCTCATAAAATTAAAACCGGACATGCTCTTCTTCCCTTGTTAGGACAATTCCAGAGCAGTTACAGAGGCATGTCTGTAAGAAAGCAGAGGACTTCGGGAGCCAGCTCTTCTGCACCAGCAACACAGACAGTAAACACGCGCTGGGCTTGGGGAAAAGGGTGGGGCCCAACCCATGCCAGATGCACAAACAGAACAAAGAAGGAGGCTATGAACTGGCCAGCAAAAATCTTCTATGAGAATGGCCCCAAGATAATGAAATTTAAGATCCCAACGAAATGAAGAAAGGAAACTAGTAAAAGTAGGGAAAGTGAATTTCCAGAAAACTGACTTAAGCTGTGAAGGACTATGTAGCAAGGATGCAGAAGTACAGGCTTAGAAAACAGAGACGGTGAATAGAATGGGCAGCTGCTGACAGACACAGTCTTCAGCATGTCCTGCTACAGAGAGGAGCAAGAAGAAAATAGACTTAAATGGAGTGTTTGGACACTGTACTGAATCTGTAGAACTCATGTCTCTAGAGACCATTATGTTTGGAAATAATCTATCAACATGGCTTGGCACTGGAATTTTTTAAATGACCTTCTAAGCTTCCTTGCACTTTCAGTATTTGCTACTTCCTTGTACCATGCTATTCCATGTCTTCCTTATGGAACTTTTCCCCCCAGTGTTTCCTAAAAATATTTCATTTATGAACTGTCAAAAAGACTCAGAATGGAAGTCTTGGAGGCAAGATAGCAAGGGAGATGGCAAAGAATGTGATCTGCATGGAAAATAAGGGACTAAATCAATGAGTAAACTTTTATTTTTCTCATAGTCTTGTGGCATACTGTTGCATGTCCTGTGGCTTTTAAATCTGGTTAAGAGATTTTTCCACTCCCTTAGGAATTTCACAGACATTTCACTAAATAAGTACGGTTTGGGTTTACACTAGTAGCTCCTAAGCTATTTTAAAAAAAGGGGGGGCTTCACCTCTTCCAAAACTTTCTTTTCAGAGATGGAACTAAGTTTTTGTCAAACGGTAATGGAAAGAAATTGCTAGAAAATTCATACTTGAGGTACTAGTAAAGCCATTTGGTGTCTGGTTACTGAATCTAAAACAGCTAACACAAAGACATTCAAGTTCTGTGAGTACTATTCCAAGGGAAAACATGAGCTGGTTAATGTTTGGCTTATTCTGTTGTTAAGGAGCCACCGTCACCAATGCCCACTGGAATGATCAGGTAAGAACAGACTTATCACATATCAGACAGATAGTGTTTCTTGTACATTATAACTACGTGCCTCAACTTTCTTTTGCCAGTACAAATTTTTAAGAGACTTTTGGCAACCTCTGATGGGCTTTTTTCATAAGCTTTTTATATCCCCAAAGTGATTTTCCTTCAGATTCATTTAAAGTAAAGTAGAACCATCCTGAATTCATGCTGCAACAGACTGGGTGGCTACCCCTCAGGCAGTCTGAAATGACCAGAGTACAGCCTTTCGGTATTCAAGCCATATCTACAGTAATTATTTGCCAGCATATCTAAAAGAAGGCAGGCATTTCCTGTTGCACACAAATGGGACATTCTTATCTAAATTACTGTTTAAACAGGTATTTAAGAAAAGACTATCACAGTCAGGAATTTACTGATGACGGAACACATTAGTTTAGGGCTGGACACATTAGTTGAGGACTAACCATTGTCAGGAAAGGAAGTATATCAGCATCAGGAAGGTATAGAGAATATTTTACAACTCCCATATGGGTCGAGATGGAAGATTGTAAACTATGCCATTTGCATTTGGAGAAAGCAGGAGGGTCACAAGCTCTGGCCTGGAGTTGTGCATGCGTCAGTATGTCGCTGAACCCTGGAGTAACCTTGAGAGGCAGAGAGAGCTTGAGAGTCGTAGCTGCTTGGGGTCTGTTTCCTTATCCATAAAATAAGCACGTTGGACAAGTTCATCCCCAGGTCCATTTCACTCGAGCGATCCCAGTTCTACATAGTAAAAATGTAGAAAAAATACCAGAAGGTGGTCAAAATTTGGTGTACCAAAAGCTTATAAAATGTATTTCCTGGAAAGACACTCTGAGAATGGGTTTGCTCTCCCCTAACATGTAACCTAGGAGAGACTACTCTGGCTGCCTAACCTTGCTCTAACCAGTGAAACTGGAATTTATTCCCAGTAGAGGCTTATAAAACTGGGCTGTTATTCTCACATTAAGTAGACTGCCCTCTGGTGAGGACTGTGGTTTATGTGTGGGCAGAACGTGTGGTTTACTACCTCTAATTTGTTTATGTTGTTGATGGTGGTT
The DNA here is from genome assembly GCA_963573385.1 of Cacajao melanocephalus. NCBI lineage: Eukaryota > Metazoa > Chordata > Mammalia > Primates > Pitheciidae > Cacajao > Cacajao melanocephalus. The sequence continues at coordinate 31,761 of CAUYLG010037211.1, read as the reverse complement.
TCAGAAGAAAGCTACACCCCTTCACATGCTAAAGAGTGACCGGATTTACTTCCTTAAAAAAAAAAAAGTGTTTAAGGGTGGGCAGAGGCATGAGGGAGCATTAATGTGCCATTGCTAATGGAGGAGCAACTGGGATCCCTGTGACCACAGCTCTGCTTCATTCAGCTCTGCATGTGAAATGAGAGCCCCAACTTGTTTATTATAATTACCTAAGTGTGGGTTGGTGGCTTTTGGCAGTGATCCTTCTTGCCTCCAAAGGAGAGACCAAAATTCAGGAGCTACAGGCTAAGGGAAAGAGGGTGGTGTGCATTCTGTAGCAAGGAGGCTATAACTCTAATATATTCTGGCTGAAAATATTCAAAACAACCCCCAAAAGATGTAGATCAAAAAGTAAGTGAGATTGAGATCTACCTTCTACCTTACGGTAAACAAAGACAGGCATGCAGGAGAACTGGATAAACAATGTAAATGTAAGTTCAAATTCATTCTCACAGCTGACTTGATGCAGACCCTTCCTTATTACCACAAGACAGAAGAACTTTCTTACAGCCAGGAGTCTTACATAAAGAAAAGAAAATAATTATGCATGTCTGGCAGAAGAGGGAGTTGTGGCAATGGCTTCCTGGTAAAAAGGAATGTGAACAAGCAATAGAACACTAACTTAACCACACTCTTGGTTTGATAAGAAGCAGAGAGTGCCCAAAAGAATGACATTTTTTAGGGTCTCAAAATGTTTTATTTGAAAATGAGCAATGGTCCCTGTTCTCACAAGGTTTGGTAACTAAAAGACAACAATAATTTCTCATCTTAAAGTGATTCTGTGGGAAAAATTCCTTGATTTAGCTAATGTTAGCTTGAACTCTACCCTATTGCAAACACAGTATCTTCAGTGTTAAATAAGTTTAGATGTTGCTAAGGAGGGCAATTTTCTGCCCCCATTATAAGCTCCAAAGGTCCCCATATTGAGTTTCCCAATACCACATCATATTAAATGTAAAATCATTCAAAACCACAGAGATGAAGAGAATGTCATTGAAAAACATAAAGGAAGGTTTTTTGCTTCTTTTTAAGTATGAGAAAACATTGTATATTTTGATTAAAAATGTTTGCAGAAAAATATGAGCAGATGTGCTATGTATATGTGTATACATACACCAAATAGCACTTATAATTTGAGAGGGGGTAATTTCAACATTGCTAAGTGGTAACACAAGCTAGGTATTTAAGGGAATGATATAATATGACAACTTCATAGACTACCAAACTATGTATGGTCTCTGGAAATCGTCATTATCAACATGTACAATAACTAGTAGCATTAGGTGGTCTGTACAGTATCCTTCATGTCTAATTGAGTCACACAGTCAAAGACACTTGATGGGCACCAGGCACTGCCTCCTAATGGGAACTGACTTTTAAAAAAAATGCATTCAGGACCTCTTCTATATAAATTACGATCGTTTGCAGCAAGAGAGGATTATAAATGTTTGCTGGCAAAAACTAAATTTATTTACAAACTGGGTCTAATTTATTTATGGCTGCAGTACAATCGGCTTTTGTCGAAATATTTATGTTATCTCTACTTCTGCCTCACTAAACTCTACCACAATCATAAACACTGTTGAAAAATTATTTGCAGTTAGCAGGATTTAAGCTACCCATTATATCACCAGCTAGTGCCAGTAAACTTTTGCACTGGTTGATAAAGTTTCCTCCGTGGAATAAATATACATTTGACTTTCAAAATCTTTGGTGGGCTCCACACTATGAAAAATGAGGGACTAAACAGATGTCCCAGACTTTACTAGTTTTGTGTGAGCACTTCAATTGCACATTCCAACTGAAATGTGGATACACTAGAAAAGCGCACAGATTTAAAACTTTTTCTAGCATTAAAAGAGGAATTCGATAATTGAAGTGCTGAAGTGATCATCTTTGCCGAAGATGCTACTGCTCAGAATTGAATTCATTTACGCGTTCCAAAACAGTCATTTAATAAATACCACATTGTGCCTGGAGCTGTGCAAGTTGCTAAGGATACAAATAGAGTTGAGTAAGATAAAATGTCTGCCCTCAAGTAGTTTAAAATTCAGTTGTGAAGACAGAAATGGTAATGTATGTAACAATGCAATACAATAAGGCCTGAAATTAGGTTAGGAAAAGTGACAAGTGTTAAGAGTTGAGTATAAGTAATTCTGCAATTGGGCATGCCAGTCTTGTAATACCTCTATCCCTAGGTTCGCTAGAACCATATATGTACTAAATCTTTAAAGAAACCTCCTATTTTGATTAGTGATAGAAATGCAGTTGACATTCACATTTATTTCTGAGTGTCACTAAGCTCTTCACAATAATGGAAGCATCAAAATATTCTGGGGAGATTATTTACCCTCACTCATGCTTCTAAATAACTCATAAAATGATGGAACATTGCAACAGGTTCTAAAATGGCATGCCCGCATTTCCATTACAAAGTAAGCCAAGAGAAAACAGCATAGAGGAGTGGGTAGTTCCCATGTCAACTAAATATGTATTTCTGCTCGATCTGCTTCACTGAAAAGAGCCCAGAATTTCTATTGTGAATCAGGTAGTACTGCTGTGATACCAGTGAAACTCCCACCAGCCTACAAATGAACCAAACCACAATATTTATCTTCCAGCTAGAATTGAAAGTTATTCCAAACTAACCAGAGACAGTCCTGGTGGATCTCAGAACTGTGATGTATTCAAATGAGAACTGGCCAGAGCACATTGGAATCTCCAGTGGCACCAATCTGGAGTAGGAGTCGTTAGGGAAGTGTCAGTACTATTGCCTTCTGGTGTCTTACACTACCCACCAGATAATGGATATTCCCCAGATAATATCCACCTATGTCTACAATAGTGAAATTAACTTAACAAAAAGCCAAAGGAACAAAATTCATTTTGAGAGCTGTATTTATTTGGTAGGGGAAAAATGTCTCAAAAAAGGAGCTTTTCATTCATCAAGGTGCTTTGTAAAAAGGAATACCCAAAACTCACATATTTGTAGCCTCATATTTAGTAGTATAATCATAAAATATTTTGCTGTCGATTTATATCAACATAATATAAAATAACTCTTACTTAGATCCAGGTGTTATTTTCCAGAGTAAACAATATCTCAATGATTTCGTTTTGTGCTTTTGCTGATCATTTTATAAATTTATTCTGATAAGTCTTCTTTAACTGCTTGTTCTAACAGACTATAGGTACACTAATTAAGTTAAATAAAATCTTCTGGCATCATCTTGCTTAAACCTCAGGATAATCAATTGAACTGTCTATTTTAATAGCATTGTAGAATCACAGAGCTAAAGAAAGCAAGAAAATTATCAATTTATTCATCTAAACATGGAAAATTATTGCTGACTTAAATATATTGTGGATAAAACCTTGTAAATCTATGTGGATCATGACTGCCCATGAGAAAAAATTAGAAATGTTATAATTCTATCAAAAGTATATAATGTTAAGAAAATCCACTGAAGACAGGAAAGATACCTGATGTCTACAGTATTCGCAATATTTTACAGGCTTCTGCTATTGTTGCTTTGTTGTTTTGTTGCTGTTGTTGTATTACTGTGCCTACTTCATTCAACTTTTTAATAGTCATCGCCACTATTAAATCTTAACAACTATGATCCAACATATGCCACAAAACATTAATCATTTAGTCAACAAGACTTCTACATGTGAATCACCATGAGGGGGTCACAAAGAAGAATAAAGTGAAATTGCTGATTTCAAAGGACTTACAATCTCGTTGGGGAGATAAGGCGAATATCCAGAAAGATTTAACTCATGTAACATAAGGCGGCATTAAATAGAGTCAAGGGGCACAGAAATCACCTCATTGATCGACTCTAAAAGTGATATTCCATTTTTTTAAGAGAAAGCTGAAGTGATGCTGGCTAGAAATTCTACTTGTGAAGAAGGCAGATAATCGAGAGGATTGTGAACAAAGGGGTATAGACTGTGGCCAAGCCTTGGAGAGGTAATGACTTTTAATTGGATTGAGTTTATCATATTTGCAGAGGTACAGCAGACACAGAAGAAAGGATTAGAGTGATTTCCACTTTCTATTATTTGACATAACGAGAAAACAGAGGGTGGTCCACATCTCTGGTACATATTATGAGCCATAGGAGATGCTTAACATGTCAGATTTTGGTAGCATTGAACTCTTCTAAATAAACATATTTATTTGGACATAGTTGAGTCAAAACAAGTCACCTGGAAAAAAGGTTACAGGTCATTAATTTGCATAGTACAAAGGATTTATGAATTTTTAAATTAACCCTCCTGGATCTCAACACCATTTCATATAGTAGGGCATATTTGCATTTGTCTTCAAAGTTTAGATAGCTTAAAGGGTCAAATGAAAATGCCTGGCTGACGAAAAACCAGCTGAGCAGATTTGCTTTTTCCTAGATGGAAAAGAAGTGTATTATAAATTCTTCCAAAAAATAGCATTTTGTACACATCAGGTCAAATATACATACAAAACAAATGAGCAAATAAACAACTGCAACAAAGTTGCATGAATATTTGGTGAGTCACAAAAATATCATGCACACGCCAACTTAAAGAAAGCCCAAGTGGGAAAGATGGTTAAAACACACCTCTGCCAAAACTCTACTAGTCTGTAAGGGGTGAGGGCAGGGAGCATGGGTGCCTGATTCACTACTGAATCCACAGGATCCAGCAATATTTCTAGTTCATGACACTAATTCAATGTGATTTTGTTGACTTGAAAACATCAGCCAAAGCAAGCCAATTTTACTGAAATTGGATGGTACCTTTTTTACCTTCTCTAAATTGGGAAGTTCTAATATAAATGTTCAAAAGGCATCACACAAATTGTGTCCTTAGTTTGCTTAAGGGTACAGTAAAAATGCCCCACTGAAGAAAGGCAAAGTGACCACTGAATTTACACACACCCATATGTGCACACATACACACACTCAAATGCTCAAGATGCTGACAGATTAACAACCAAACACAATCAGTTCAGAGTTTATATCACGTCCTCTTCACACTGCAACCTCTTCAAACAAACCTCTTCAAACAAATTTGTTCTTTAAAAAAGGAATAAAAAACAAACAAAAATCTCAACATAGATAATCCATATTTATGTCATTTTCTCAAGATTTTTACTAAGTCCTCCAGGAAGAAGGATAGTCAACCAATATCAAACATTATCAACTAAATCTGTTTCCACCAACACTTGCAGCAGCATCTGCTATGAACTAGCCATACCTTGTAGATTGTAAAACATAAGCTCATGACAGGACCCTGTGTGTTCTTCACTAGTGCCTTTGCAATACCAAGTATAGTGTCTGGTACAAAGTAAATGTTCAATAAACAAATAAATATAAAAATGGAAGAATATAGAAATGATCCTTAAGGAGTTCAGAAACTATAGAAGCTATCCCTAAACCAGGCTGTGCCTCTGAATTCCATATGAAGCTTATTTTTTAAAATACTAATTATATGGTATTTCTAAAACTAGTGATAAAGAATTCTTACTGAATCATTTTTCATAACATCTTCAGCTTCCTGTTCTATAGTATCAGTTTACAATATTACAAGAAATTCAAGTAATCTATAAACCATAGATCCAAGCCAATTCCTTGTTAAACCAGAACATAATGGGTTCAAGTCCAGCAAGCTAATTATATAACCCCTAGAAAATTCCCTTAATGTATTTGAGCCTCAGTTTCTTTATCCATATTCGATGCTGCCATATATGGTAGCCAGGAGTCACATGTGACAACGAAGCACATGACACTTGGCTATATCCAATTGACATGTGCTGTAAGTTTTAAAAATACAAATCAGATTTCAAACACTCGATATAAAAGTAAAATATCTTATTGATAATTTTTGTCTATTGATTACATACTGAAATGATATAATTTTGGATATACTACATTAAATAAAACATATTAGTAAAACTAATTTTACCTCTTTCGTTTTACCTACTTTAATGTGACTACTAGAAAATTTAAAAATTACTATGTGGCTCACATTTATATTTCTATAAGACAACACTGGTTTTCAAAACATGACACCAAGTTGTATTAAGAATCAGAATAGGCCAGCCGCGGTGGCTCACGCCTGTAATCCCAGCAGTTTGGGAGGCTCAGGTGGATGGATCACTCAAGGTCAGGAGTTTAAGACCAGCCTGATCAACATGGTGAAACCTTGTCACTACTTCAGATAATACAATAACTAGCTGGGTGTGGTGGTGCATGCCTGGTATTACTATCAGCTACTTCCGGAGAATTACATGAACCTAGGAGGTGGATGTTGCAGTGAGCCAAGATCATGCCACTGCACTCCAGCCTGGGTGACACAGTGAGACTTCATCTCAAAAAAAAAAAATTAGAATAAATAATGCACTTGATTTTGTAAGCTTTAGAAGAATATACAAATGCCAAAAGTTATTAAGTTAAGTGACGGATCTAAAATGTCACTGTCTTTCAGGTCTACCTGCATTCAGATAGCAAAAGATTATGAAACAGTTCCTGAACAATTCATTCTCCACGACTCTCCTATTAATAAATCTCTCAATAAACACTTGTTGAGACGAAATGTAAAACAAGACCAACATGGTCATTGACATGGTACAAAAAGATCAGCTAATTCCACAGCCCTCCCCTGCCACAGTTTCTGTGATGATACAGGAAATAGCCCCGGGCTAAACAACGTTGGAGGAAGGTTTACATTTGAAAGAGGTATTATTGGCCAATGAACAATGAGCAATATTTTATGACAGAGAATGAAAACCTATTGCATTATTTCAGCCTAAAGTGCAAGATATGAGGGAAATCATAAGATTAACCTCTCTATTTCACTATCTCGTGGATAAGGCAGTTCAATTCCTCCCACAAATATCTCATCCCACCACTTCAAAAATAACGCTTTGAAACACCTGGCAAAGAAAAGAAGAACTTTCTTAATGCTCTTCCACTGCTATGGTGCAGTTGGTGAACCTCCAAGAACACCTCCTAAGTCTGAGCTAACGAATGAACATGAGACAGAGATTCCCAGAGTATGTATACATGACATGACCTTGATAGCATTCTCAAGAGTTTTAAGTTCAGTTAGGTTCAGAGACAGGCAAACCCCACCTAGCATTCTCTCAAAGTTCTATTATGTGAAAGTGAGGAGTAGAAAGGATTCCTTTGGAGGGTAAAAAAAAAAAAAAGTTGAATTGTCATAGGCAGCTCATTCTAAGCTTTTACCAAGTCATGCCTCTAGACATTTTATGAATATTAATTGATGTATTACTGCAATGTAAGGCAGTTGCTAACCTAACATTCCAGCCTTTGTTCCAAGACTCATATCATTTTCTTCCAGGCTGTTGATTTTGGAGTGGCTGTGTAATCCTAGTAAACTGCTAGCAAAGAGTGATCAATCAACACTTTGAAAGCTTCTGGTTCATCCCAATACCTGGGAGCTGCTTTGATAAATAATATTCTTGGGACTGTGTGAAATTTACATTGTAGGAGTACTTAAATGCATGTGGGAACATAGCAGGCTATTGTCTTTGTTATTTATTTATACTTAAACAAAATCTTCTGTTTTCAACAAATCCCCACTTGCTCCAAGATTATTCTGCAAACTCGAGTCACTAAAATTCTATGTGCACAAACATTAGCGCTCTCTCTACAGATTTAAAGGTTGCTACTCATTTATACACATTTGGGGGCATATAAATAATAATATACATAGAAAAACGTTCTACATCCCATTTTTAAAACCTGGATGAAGGGACTGAAGAACCTATCATACACTTGTTCATGGATGAGAACTAAAGGTGTATTATTCTCCCAATAAACCTTTATCCTGGGTCATCAAGATTGACATTCATTTTAGACAAACGTAGGAGGGTTAGAGTTCTTCAACCTTAGTCTCAAAAATCAGCCACATTTTTCTGAGGACCTCACAAAGTTCTTTTGTGACTGGTCACCGTCAATGTGCTCATCTCTTTCATGTGCATAAACATCCTGTGGAATTTGGCTTCTCTGTGTTGTTTTTATTGTCAGCCTTCTGAGCTTCTTCTCCATTTCGCTGCTCCCTGGTGAGGGCCTCCTCCTGTTCTGAAAGCTGTAGAGGGAGCAGTGAGCAAGACCAGCAATGCCCCTGCTCCGATGAACCTTACTGCCTGATGGGTACAGGGGGAAACTAACCCAACACGCACATAGAGAACATGAGAAAGTCTTAGGTGCTCAGCAGAAAAAGCAGGGCAAAATGTGGGAGCGGGTGGCTGCTTCAGGTGGGGAAGGCCTTGCTAAAGAGGCAGCATTGAGAATTTACACATGGAAACCCTTTCAGACCCCGTTTAGATGCCATCTCATCTGTTAAGGGTTCTCACTCTCCATGTTCACCATCTCCTCAAGCTCTGGAGTGAGTTCCTTGCTTTATGGATCACAAAGTACATAAAATGTACCTCAAAACATATCCTTTTGTCATTTGCCTGGTACTATTACAGTGAGTTTTATTCACGTCCATCTCTTCGTTTTGATTTCTAGTGACTTTGGGGCAAGGGCTGTGTTTCATTTACCTTTATATCTTCCCTTAAGTGCTGTAAATATACTAGATGCTCAAATTCAAATTGAGCCAACTTTTTAAATGTTAATTATGTGGAATTTTGTTTTTGAAAGCTGTACTTTGTGCCTCACTTAGCTCTGAATCCGACACAGATTTCAAAGGAAGCTCTCATTTACAAAAGTCATTGCCATTACTGGAAGAGGTATTTTCTAGAATTGTAGACCATTGATCATTCAGAATGCTTGCCTAAGTAAGTGACATGTGTCCAGTTTTCTTCTAGAAGAGATTAAAGTTGGAAAACAATGATCTCTTCCAACAAACTTTAAATAATTACTCCTTGGTCCAAAAACAGGATCTCAAGCTTGCTGTTTGCAAATTTGTCCCCAGAAGTGAGAATTTTCTAGTGGAAAAGAATCAGAAAGAGAAGCTGTTGATAAATAAGCCAGAGTACTGAGCTAAACCTTGTACAACACAAGCTAGATTTCAAAACAGATGGTGAGCATGAGCCTAGAGTTTGAATATTCTACCAGAAAGTTTTGTTTTATGCTTTTGTGGGTTTTTCAAAGAAACATTTTGCTTTTTTGTTTTGGACTTAAAGATTGTGCTCAATACAGTTTTCCATTCTTTAAGTGACACCTGTCAAAAGAGAAAAGTAAATTATTCAAATAGAAGAATTAATAAGACACATAAATGCCCTTTTCTGATGAATCCAAATGTTCTTACTTAGGATCTGATTATGAAATTCCAATTATAAATAAACTCCCAACCCCTTACCCAAAAAAGGAATGTCTCCAAGTTTAGACTGAGGTAGGATAAATACTCCACATTCTATTTCAAATACCAGGAACAAGGTAAGTATTTTCCCCGCTGCTTCCCTATCCTGAAATTTGACATCCATTTTAATGATGCTTACTTTATTACTTGTCAGAAAAGTGAAATGGCCTGTCAATTTTATGGAGTTTCTCCTACCTTTTAAATGATTATATTACATTTTGAAATAAGTGGATAGCTCCCGCCTCCTTTTTTTTAACCTAAATGGTTCATGTGTGAGTTTGGTACTTGGCTACGAGTGGAACGAAGTCATAATTTCAGGAGTCCAAGAGAATAGATCAAAATCACGCCAACACTTTCATGGATGGATATGTGCGGCTAAATGGATGTTCACCTAGAAAAGTCATCATCTGGCATGCAGCATAGTGAATGTTTCTAAGCAGCTAACTCGTGTATACTAAACAAATTTGGCTTGGCTGCTGTGAGAGGTGCCCTTTGGAAATTTTCAACATACATTTGTTTGATTGAGCCGTCATTCCCAGTTGATCTGCTGATGATCTGTGTCACTTTGTTTAAATGTCCTGGTGTGGTTTTTTATATATATACAGTGAAAAGCCAGTATGTTTCTGTGATGGATTAAATAGAGGTGAAATTTGAGAGTGACTCCTGTTTTTGATTTCTGTGTTCTCAGACAGGTGGGTCTGGAATGATCAAGAATGTCACATTCAAACACAGGGGAAAATATGGAGCCCTTTTGATTTAAAACACATTACCATAAAGATATATTTGCTACTGTGTTCTCCTAGTACAAGAAGCTAGGATTTCCCACCTAAACAAACACCGTACCGGTTAATTCTCAGCATCCTTTTCAAACGTCCGAAAACAAGGGACACAAAACCCACTGCTTGGAAATGCAGTCTAAGAGAAGCAAACAAGGCTCATTGCTGATGTATGGATTCAGAAATCAAATACAAGGTCAGGCTAGAACTGAAGCTCCAGATCTCAAATATCCCAGTAATGGTTCAGATGGAAACCCAACACCACAGTACCATACCATGTCTGAGGCACTAATCAAGCGACTGCCTGTTTGCTCCGTGGTTAAAGCACTTCCTGCAGCTAATCTTCCTAGATAGGCTCTCAGCTTTAATAACCTATGGGGTCTGCTGTTAAGTGCCGGGATCTGGGCACCATCAGCGTTGATGTCTCCATTCTGCCAAACCCCAGACAGCACGTGATGCACACGTATTCCCTCCCCTTTGCTTCCATGGATGCTGTAGACAAAGGCTTCCCTTAAGGCAGGTTCCCCAACTCAAAAAACATATAGCCCTGATCAACCTCCTATCATACCTGAAATTCCCCCCTCCTCAATTAGCATTATTTCTTTGGGTTAAGGTAAAATTGTCTCCAAGAGTTCTGACCATTATTCATTTATTCCTCCCCATTTCCATTAAAAAACCTACTATGGACTACACAGACACTGCATGTGCATTCTAGAAGTCAAAATATCTGGCCTCATTCCTGGCCTCACAGAGCAACATTTCAGTAGAGAAGAAAGACATGCAAACAAAACACAATACCCATGATCAACAAGCTATGTCCAGGGTTCAGTGGAGGGAGGGAATTAATTCTGGCTTAGGGTAGAAATGGTTAGGGAAGGCTGTCAAGAAGTGGCCATACCTAAGAGGGGAAGAATAAGCTGAAGAAGAAAGATGTCTTTGAAGGCATTTCCCAGAGAAAAGACAAGGGAAAAAAAGACCATACTAGAAAGAAGAAAGGACATATCTAAAGGTATGGAAGTATTGAATAGCTTAGCATGTGCATGAGACTAAGCATTCCTCAGTATTGTCTTACTTAGAGTGGGAAAGAGAATAGGTAGAGATGCAGAGAAAGAGGCAGTGAGGATCCAAACAATCCAAGGACTCACACCATACCCTAGAGTTTGGCCTTGCTCCTATTGTCAATATGATACTAGTGATAGTCTTAAGGAGGAAAATGGAAAGATCAGAGCTATGTATTAGCATGATCACTCGGATTCAAAGAAGAGAAGAAATTTTAAAATGGCAGAAGGCAGATGGACCAGTCAGAGGCTGTTTCAATAACCCATGACAGAAATCATGAGAGCTTTAAAAAGGGGCTGTGATGCTGGAGGATGAAGAATCAGAGGGAGAGATTTAGGAAGTAAAGAGAGTCTGGTGAGGGAGTGGAATAGGGATAAAATAAACTTCAATGAGCCCATACACTATGTCATGAGTTAATTTATCAGTGATCAGTAAAGTTGGCCACTCCCAGGAACTGGGACACATATGGGGGCTGAGGACACAGATGGAGAGAAGATTGGAATACCGAACAATAACGAAGCAGGAGCCCTGGGCCACCAGGAAGCAACCAGAGAGCCCTGGGCACCAAAACAGTAACGAGGCTGCAGAACCAACAGGCTTTGCCCTTGCTTGAAGGCAACCTGGAGATCAGAAGATCAGCATGGGGATGGTAAGGAAAACAATGTCATTCTTACATGTACAAATAGAAAAAATAATACAAAAATTAGATGGGTGTGATGGCGCATGCCTGTAATCCCAGCTACTCAGGAGGCTGAGGCAGGAGAATTGCTTGAACCCTGGAGGCAGAGGTTACAATGAGCTGAGATTGCACCATTGCACTACAGCTTGGGCAACAGAATGAGACTCTATCTCAAAATTTAAAAAAAAGAAAGAAAAAAGGAAAAATACCAGGTAAGACATTAGAGGACACCTTCACTAGGTTCTGCAGACTCTTAAGGAATGCTGATTCCTTAACAAACCTCATGCCTTGAAATTAGTAACTGTGCCTTTATCCTAATCACCCTTATGTTTCTACACTTTAAGTTGTCCAGTATAGCTTGGCAATCCTAACTCAGGTACTACTTCACAAAGTGCTGGCCAGATACACACCCCTTTCCTTGCTCAGTGTTACCTGAAGTGGGATTCCTCAGGAAAGGCTCCAAAACCACCCCTTACCTCAGTGGTTTTGATAGGCATTTATTAAGCAAAATTCAACTTATATGTTACTTGTTCCTACTGCTGAGACCTTTAGGAGAAAAAAAATGTAGCTTAATGTCAAGAAAAGTAATTTGTTGAGATAATTTTAAAAACTCATTTAGTGAATATAAAGGAAATCCTACAAAATCAACATTCTCTATACAGTGTCCTTCCCTGCTTACTCTCCCATCCCAGAACTCCAAATCCCCAGAGCACGGGACTGGGTGGCTCCCAGTCCACAGACCCCTCAGCCCATGTGCCTTCTTCCCCAAAGGAGACCTGATCCTTTCCCAAATTGATCTGTTTAGTATTATTTACCTGTGTATTTTCTTGGTGGAAAAAAACAGAAAAGGGAAAACTGAGAGAAGGTAGAAGTTGGGTTTTATTTATTATGGTTTAACATTATTTATGATTATTATAATTTAGGTCCAACATCCCAAGAGTCTCATTGCAATGGGTGCAATAGATACCAATAAAATAGTGTCACAGAGCATGTACATATATTCCTCTACTTCCTTTTTTTACTAGTCATATTTTCTCTATGCAAACAAAGCAAATCCTGTCAAATTGCAATATACTTCTAGGCATTCTGTTTTGGATTTTCATTTTAAGAAATATAAAAGGAAGAATGAACTGCGAGACACTTATTTATTTTATAGACTTATTTGCACCATCCAAAAGAGAATGACAATAAATCCCTTTTAGGGAGGGCATGTGTTTACCATTTGATAGCCATTGAAAGTAAATAAAATAATATGGAATAAAATAAAAACAAGATGGCAGGTCCTCTATTAATTTACATAAGCCCAATGATTAAAACACAGATCAAACAATAAGCTTCTTTTCTATTTCGGCTTTTGAAATTTAGTAATTCTATTAAGCCTCTGAAACATAAAAAGACAAATTTTAAGAATATTTTCTTAACTGATGAACATAATAAAATTTAGATTTGTAAGTTTGGTTATTATGTGTACATACACTTAGTTTTAACTCTGTCCCTGGTTTCCTGAGAAAACCCAAAATGGAGGATAGATAAAAATTTACATATTTGGCTGCCAAATATTTTTGCTTGGGAACTGAGAGACCAAATCAGTCATTGTTGAGTAACCCAGTCTCACAGAGGACTCTCTGGCAGTCTGGCTGTGAGATTATACTGCGATAAATGCTTTTCTAGAGAACTAGACCCTATTCTAATTCAAGAGTTTTAAAACTTTTTAGAATAATTAAGAACCAAATTTCTTCCTAGATTAAAAAAAATACTTTGAAAAAAAGTTGCTAAGGAGATAAGAAATTTATAATATGAGGTTTTTATTGGTTGCTCCCCTGCAAAATATGCACACACACACAACACCACACAAGTCTTGCCTAATTTGAAATGACAAAGGCCAATCCTTCCCACAATGGAAATGCACACAGGGAGAAGGCCAAACAACAAAACAATCCAGAGAGTTAAAAAAAAAAAATTGTTAAGGCCTCACAACAAACAAAAAAAAACAAGCTCAAAATAAATTAGAACTAAACTCCAAACAAACCCAGCCAAACGTAAAGCAGAGGAAATCCAAAGCAAACAATCCAAACATCTTTAAAAGTATAGTACAGTGATCGCACACTGTTGCCTATGGGGATTGCTGGAGGGGGAAGCCCCCCAAGTTCAGGCTGATCCAATGGGATGGGCCAGTTCCTCTGAAGCCTCTTCCACCCCTCCCACTGCCAGGCTTCCTGGAGTCGTGCCCTGCAGACCAGAGAGCTCCTTGCAGAGAAGGCTCTGGCCACCCCGCCGGCCTGGTATTTGGCTCCCCAGTCACCCAGCGCACAAGTATGATGGATGATGATGGATCGCAGCACCACCAAAACCGTGTGAATTTCCCAAGGCCTCTGATTATTCTAATCGAGCCCCCAGAAGCAGCACTGGGCTTCACAAAAGCCTCCAAGGAAACCTCCCATTCCCCTTGTCTGCCTGACACAGACTCCACTAAATAAAGCAACCAGGCCCTAATATGGCCTCCTTTCTTTGACACACAGATCCAGGCCTCCATATTCATTGCTCAGTGATATGATTTAGCCTTGAATGAATTTTTAATAAACACCTAGAGTTACAGCACAGCAAAATGGCCACTCTGGCTTCTCCCAGGGGAAGATAACAGTTTATGAACACTTGCCAGTCACGGCTTTGCTAATGTTCTCTTGCTCTGGCAAACAATACGGTCAAAATGGCTCCTTCTCTATCATCTAGTCTCTCTTTCTCTCTGTCTCTCCCCACCACTGCCTGCTCTCTCTTTCCCTCTCTTCCTCTTTCTTTTCTTCTCTTTCTCTCATTAGATCTTTCTTAAACCACTAAGAGTCTCTGAGAGATACCGCTGCATAAGATAAAGGCACAACTATAGAATTTGTTCAAAACAGGTAAATAGTATCACAGCTAGACCTAGATACGCATAATGGAATTTTATATGTTGTAATAATTCTGGCTAAAAAAAAAAAGATGAGTGTAGCCCTATTTCATTTGAGTTCAGTGTCTCTGACTTATTGAGATCTTTTTTGCCATGTAAATTTGCAGCTTGTGCGATGCGGAGAAACTCAGGGCTTTGTGACTGCTGTTGGCTTCTTGGAATGTTCTAATCAATACAGACAGAGTTAATAGTACCATACAAGTCTATAAAACTCCACAAACTAGCCATATTTAGAAATACAGCTGGTGTCCTTACAGCAAACAATATGTCCATTTAGTACTTTGTAATACTTACTATCATCCAATTTCTAATACTTAGGTACTTAATTGTGCCCCTTCCCCTAAATGCACTACCTCTTGAATTCTTAAAATCTCTCAGAATCTATTCACATATAAGCACATGAGAAAAAGGGTGGTTGTACCTCTCAGGAGTGGCCCCCAAATTTCTACATCAGAGTAGCATATGGAAATTAATCTAATTGAACAAGGGTAAGGAGAGGGGGTTGAAGCTGGGTTTACAGAGCACTTTGCATAAGAATAAGAAAATGCCAACAGAATTTACCAAATAATTGAGAGAGAAGTGTGGAGAATGTTGAAGATGATGAGTTAGCTTGGGAAGACTTCCCTAGCCATGGTTAGGTACCACTACCCATACTTCTACGCTATAATCTTGTTTAGCCATTAATGACATCCAATACATACACTTTGACTTTTCCCCAGTTAGCCATGTAGCTTTAAAGACTATAATATTTTGAAATAGTTCATCCTGACAAACAACTCAGGATATTCAACCATAATCTTTGTTTCCTAAACCAGAAGGGTAGATAAATAAGAACAATAGATTAGGCATCTAGAAAACCAGATCCTGTTCCTGGCACTGCCACTAATTAACTGGGAAATTCTGAACAAGTCTTTTCGTCTCTCTGGGAATCTATTTCCTCATCTGTAAAATTACTGAATGCAGAGAGCCCCCAGGGTCCTTTCCAGCTCATATTCTATGAGTCCATCAATCTCTGTGTGTTGTGGAAGTAAATTCCTTAAAAGAGCCACAAGTATAGGTGCTTTGTACCATAATCAGCAAAGCTCTATCTGCGTATAAACTCAAGAAAAGCTGATGAAGGCTGATGAAGATAGCATTTTTAGTTTGTGTTATGAAGCTGGCTTGGATAGGAATGAGAAGATGGAAAGCAATAAAGTTTTGACTTTTACCTAATACTTACTATGCGCCAGACTGACATTATCTTATGCAGTTTACATCATTATCTTATTTAATGTCACCCTAAAACCGACAGATTTAAAAAACTAAGGATCAGAGAGTGTATGTGTCTCACCTCATTAAAACCAGTCTGCTTGGGCCCAAGCATAATATTCTCATATTATTCTATTTCAAGTTTATTCTAATAGTTCCATCTCTCCCATTATTTACAGTACCCAAACTATCAAATGACAAATAAACTCATTAAAATTTGACAATAACTGCTATGTTTCTTTCTTTTCCAACAGAAGACTGCTTGCTTCTTGGCTTCACTTTACTCCTCTCTGTAAGGTTCATCCAACCAACTCCAGCTACTTCTCTAACTTAAGATTTAGACGCATACTATATCAACATTGAAGGCTAACTTGTTAAAGCTTCATGAGAATTTAGAGAAAATCTAGTCATCATTGATTATCTACCAGTTCACAAAAACATTTTTTGTAATTTATTATTACTGTAATAGAACACTTGTTATTAATTAAATCTATTTATAAATGGGACCTGTAAGGAAAGTAAAAATCGAAATAAAACTGCAACAAAATGTACTCTTGACATGTTGGCAGTCTTCTCAAGAAGGGCATGCTACTTATATCTTAAACACCTCAAACTAATTGTAAAACATTTCCTCATACATAATCCAAAATAATAACTTCTGAGGACATTTCTACTTAGGGTTTTAGTCCAAAATTAGGAGAGGTTTCCATACAGATAGATAGACAAATTTTGTAATGTAGACAAATTTTGTCTATCTGTATGGAAACATTTACATATCTATATTCTACAGATGCACTGACAAAGAATTGAGACATTAGGAGAGTCTTTATATTATTTTGTGTAATCAAATCGCCATTCCTCAGACTCTTCTCCATGGAATTCCATTTCTTGATAGTTATCCAGAATACTGTGACATTGACATGCAAAATCCAAGTTTGGATGTATCTACTTATTGGCCTCAGAAATTGACCATGTTTGGGAAAATTCCAAGATTTAGAGATCTGCACCAGCAGAGTTGTTAAAAATCAAAAAGCAGGCCATAGTGTGATTTCCACTGCTTCAGTCATAGTCTGTGAAATGCTAGTATTCTGCATATCTTCAAAGAACAGAATCTGTCTCCAAAAACCGTACAAAATAGCCCACTACAAAGGAAAATCCTTCAAGATCTTTGCTGTTGAACGAGGACCAGAAATAAGAGGAAAGCCAGTATAAAAATGACAGATATAAGAGGAGGCCAAGCATGCCATGAAATGAGAGACTTTTTACTGACAGATGAGCACCTTTGAACTCTAACCCAATAAAAGAATTAGCACTCCCAATGTATAATCAGTACAGCAAGCAAAATATGTCAACACATGATAGGCAGGATAATCAATTGGCATGTGAGGTAGGAAACAGCCAGACTAAATAGCAACCCGGTCCCACTGAGCCAGACAGGCCTTCCTGCTCCTTAAATTTCTCATACCACAGGAACTAGGAATTAATATTCAATAAAGGAAAACTCCTAGCAAGTAAAACAACAGAGCAAGAATGAAGAGTTCTCACTAAGAAGTGATCAGGATTCCCACAACATGGTCTTGATGTCTTGAATTTTTTAGATGTGTTCTTTAAAGAACTTTCTCCTGTCAGATAATAAAAACTTGGAAATTATCAACCACAGTACTATTATTTATTCTCCCTTCCCATGAAGACTACAGAAATAATAAAAAGAGTAGATTTACATAAACAGAGCTAGCTTTTAATCCTGGTTGGCTGTATGCTAACCACTGACCTCACACGAGTAATTTAAGCAGGCGGGGCCTCATTTTTGTATTCATCTGTTAAAAACAGAAGAGTAACACTTTTTTGAAAGGAGATTTGCAGCAATTAAAAAAACAGAATAGAGAAAATGTCTTATTCAACAAACGCTTGGTGCTGGCGATCCCAGTCTCCTCACACCTAGCATGGTGTTTTCATCCCTATGAGTGCTTAAGAAATGTGGTGATGCCCACATATATGTCATAATAAACTCAAAGACCACAACAGAGTAATGTAGTTTCAGACATGCCTAAGAAGGGGGGAAATTGACCTGGATTAGAATGCC
Source organism: Cacajao melanocephalus (assembly GCA_963573385.1). NCBI lineage: Eukaryota > Metazoa > Chordata > Mammalia > Primates > Pitheciidae > Cacajao > Cacajao melanocephalus. Next base: position 13,618 of record CAUYLG010037211.1, on the reverse strand, counting down.
CTATTTACCATAGCTGTGCAACACCTAACCTCTCTGGGTCACAGTCAACTCATTTATAAAGTGGAGCAAATAATGCCTCACCAACCTAGGGCCTGAGCTAAGAAGAGTGACTCTCACAGTTCCTTTCAGCTTCAGATCACTCATTGCAAATTGTCTGTTGCTAGTTTATCTTGTCTCATGTTCTAACTTGATAAAAACCGAATAGAAATTGCTTCAATTCCTAAATCTACATCCCTTCAGAAATTCAAAAATGATTCTTTTGTTTTATTTTGCTTGTGTTTTCCAATTTCCCAAAGGAGAGTCACTAGTATTCTCTGCTTAAAATCACTTAGCGACTCTGCAGGATTTTCATGATGTGGTTTGAATGGTTTTTGATAGCAATTTGTTTTAAAATATTATCCTCAACCTGTCTAGCCCCAAACCACAGGTGAGTATATTTTGTAACATTTTACACTCATGCCATCTATAGTTCAAGATTCTGCCTGCTTTAAACTGAATACTTTTGTGCAATGCACTACTTTTTCACTTATTTTAAATACATTTGTTTTTCAAATAGATGCTTTGCAAGAATGACTTCCCAGCTACACATTTTGAAACCCTCATAACTGTACTCCCATGACTTTAGCAGCACTTCAAAGGACAATTTTCTTCGCTGACCATGGCAAATACTATTTGAATTAGCTAACAATTTTTATTTGGATTCATGAGACAGAAGAGCGTGCATCCATTGCAGCTAGGCTTATGATTATAATTTTAAAACTACTGAGAGGACAGTAACCTAAAGTCAGAGAAGAGGCAATATTGTGGGGTTTTCTAAACAACTGCTTAACCTTGTTTCTCTTTTCTGACAAGTGTGGATATAGACAAATTCAGATATTCCAGTTTTTATCATTCACCAATACTATAGCTACAAAAATGAAATCTGAGGCCTAATCTGCCTTATAATTCAGAAACTGAGGAGCTTTCAGACAGCAACAATAAGTCATTTTTCACGTTTATTTTCCACGTACATAAAGACACACCACTCTGCCAACAACATGTCAAGCGAAATCCAAAATGGCTCAGAAAAAATATTACCCAAAGAATGGCCATCAGAAAAAGATTGTGACAAAGCAACTATGCTAAAATTGTACTTTAACTTGAATTATATTTGCATTCATTTGTTTCCTAATACTTTTGGAGAACTTTGTGGAGAAGACTGGGCTTTTTGTTTGGTAGTTTTTAAATATCAAATGTTTTATCCCTCAGTTATCCCTTCTTGGATGTGACAGTGTGATAGAATAAAGACCAACTTTTGTTTTGGAATCTCATGGACATGGCCTTTGGCAGCTTACGAGACCTGTCCTCACTTATTGTGTACTTTGTACCCTGATGCCTTCTTATAAGGAAGGGCAATAAGAGAGGCTTATGACAATATCTCAACTTTCCTCCCTGGAGACTGAGATCCCCTGGTTTTTGTAAAATACAGCATGAGTAATACTTGTTGTCAGAGAAGAGAAGAAAAGTGCTAGACAAATAAGAAACATCATATGACATTTCTTCTCCACATTTACAAAGTAAAGTGAGTTGTAGAATTGTGCCTATGAGGGAATAAATATCTCATCACAAACTAGACTCAACCAGTCCTGCTCATTGACTCCTATCAAAACACAGCCACCCTTTTGCTTTCATTCTGCTTGGATTATTTAGATTTATTTCAATGTTTTCAATGAACTCAAAGACTAGTTATTTCAGGACAAAATCATTGACAATGCAAACATTGTCATTATTTTATTATCTGCAGAGTTGTCAAATTATTAGCAGAAATTAAAAGGATTTGCCCATAGTCCACAAAAACACGAAATGCTTCGTCTTCTATTTACACAGAATCAGGGATAGAAATAAACTGTAAGCATAGCTCTTCCCCATTTTCCACTACTGAATTTAGTAATCTTGTCTATCTCCATATGAATATATGCATATATATATATATGTTTGTGTGTGTGTGTGTGTGTGTGTGTGTGTATCACCATTCCATACTCTAAAAAATGTGGAAAGGTGCTTTACTTTCTTAGGATGTAACTATTAGACTACATATAAATATTTGAAGACTTTAGTAAGAAAAACTGAGCTTTCAATTTTCATTTTCCAAATGACAGTATTGCCAGAAAAAAATATATATGTTTGGCAAAACTCTTTTCTTTCTAAGCATTAAGAAAAAGTTGGTCATGAAACCAAAAGGAAAGAAAGACTCCAAATCCCAAACTAACCACAAGCAGAAATGTTTATAAAAATGACTTTCTTGAAACTCTCTCTATTAGATATTTTGTGCTATAGAAAAATCCTTCTGTAAAGAACATCACATTATCATGGATTCAGCCTGCAGGTTAAAACCCAAGGTTAGGCACTGCACTGTGAATTTCCCTCTTGATGGTATGAAGAAGCTGTAGAAATGTATGCTTGGTTTCCTGACATCTGCACTATGAGAGGCTCCACTGCTCCAAGTTGCATATTGTGACTCCAGATGGCATTTCTAATATAAGCACAATGACTTCTGCAAAAGCACCAAAGAACCCAAAATTTGCAAGGCCAGATGTGCCATCCACACCTTACATAAATATTTCTGTTAAGGAATTTCTGACTGGGCACAGTGGCTCATGCCTGTAATCCCAGCACTTTGGGAGCCTAAGGTGGGAAGATCACTTAAGGTCAGGAGTTCCAGACCAGCCTGGCCAACATGGTGAGACCTTGTCTCTACTACAAATACAAAAAGTAGCCAGGCATGGTGATGCACGCCTGTAATCCCAGCTACTCAAGAGGCTGAGGTACGATAATCACTTGAACCTGGGAGGCAGAGGTTGGAGTGAGCCAAGATCAAGCCACTGCACTGAGACTCTGTATAAAAATAAAAATAAGGCCGGGCATGGTGGCTTATGCCTGTAATCCCAGCACTCTGGGAGGCTGAGGCAGGTGGATCACCTGAGGTCGGGGGTTCAAGACCAGCCTGACAAACATGGCGAAACTCTATCTCTACTAAAAACAGAAAAATTACTTTGGTGTGATGGCACATACCTGTAATCTCAGCTATCAGGAGGCTGAGGCAGGAGAATCACTCGAACCCAGAAGGCAGAGGTTGCAGTGAGCTGAGATTGTGCCACTGCACTCCAGCCTGGGCAACAGAGTGAGACTCCATCTCAATAAAAATAAAAACAAAAATAAAAAAGATAAAAATAAATTAATTAAAAGTTTTAAAAGGATTTCTTTGGATTATTTTCACTCCAATGATCTTACTCTTGAAAATCCAGGCTGTTTTCCAGAAAACGAAAGTTGATGTTCCCTGTGTTTCTCATCTAGGTTGCATGGCACTCCTTTGGCAATTCATGGGTATGCCATCAAAACCATACTAGACAAATGCTCCCAAAAGCTGGGATCTATCAGTTTTCACAGAAGGATTTTCCCCCTACAGCTGACAAGGAAAATAAACACCTTCCAAAGAAAATTAAGGTAAATGCCAAAATATCTCATCACTTCCTAGTATAAATTCTTTTAAAATATTAATTATAATAATGTTTGACTTTAGAAGAAAGCCAAAAAGGAAAAGTTTGAGTCAGGTGTGAAGAACATTAGGAACATTATGATCTAAACAATGTATTATAACTGAAACATATAGGAATGTCACTAATCTTCATTTGACCATAAACCAACCACTGGCTTTTCAAAGGGTTGGAACAATCTCTCATTTTGAGCCAGAGCTTTTCTCTTCAAAAGCTTAAACTGCTCAGTTCAGTGACTGTTGAATTTCAGCTCCTGAAATACTATCTACCATTGAGCACTTACTTTTGTGTTTTATTCATAGTCAGGAAATACCAGCGACTTTAACAACCCCTGCACTTTATTCAAATTGTTTTAGAAAAGAAATAAAAGCAGATTTCCTTTTAAAAACATATAGTTAGGAGGATTCCCGGGCAAGATGGCTGAATAGGAACAGCTCCGGTCTGCAGCTCCCAGTGAGACCAACGCAGAAGGTGGGTGATTTCTGCATTTCCAACTGAGCTAACCGGTTCATCTCACTGGGACCAGCTAGACAGTGGGTGCAGCCCATGGAGGGCAAACAGAAGCAGGGTGGGCTGTTGCCTCACCAAGGAAGTGCAAGGGGTTGGGAAACTCCCTCCCCTAGCCAAGGGAAGCCGTGAGGGACTGTGCCACAAGGGACTGTGCTATCTGGCCCAGATACAACATTTTCCCCATGGTCTTCTCAACCCACAGACCAGGGGATTCCACTGGGTGCCTACACCACAAGGGCCCTGGGTTTCAAGCACAAAACTGGGGGACCATTTGGGAAGACACCAAGCTAGCTGCAGGAGTTTTTTGTTTTGTTTTGTTTTTACTTCGTACCCCAGTGGTGCCTGGAACTCCAGTGAGACAGAACCATATACCCCCAGGAAAAGGGGCTGAAGCCAGTGAGCCAAGTGGTCTTGCTCAGCAGATCCCACCCCCATGGAGCACAGCAATCTAAGATCCATTGGCTTGAAATTTTCGCTGCCAGCACTGCAGTCTGAAGTCAACCTGGGACACTTGAGCTTGATGGAGGGAGGGGCATCCACCATGACTGAGTGTTGAGTAGGTGGTTTTCCCCACACAGTGTAAACAAAGCCACCAGGAAGTTCAAACTGGGTGCAGAGCCCACTGCAGCACCACAAAGCCACTGTAGTAGACTGCCTCTCTAGAGTCTTCCTCTCTGGGCGGGGCATCTCTGAAAGGCAACAGCCCCAGTCAGGGGCTTATAGATAAAACTCCCATCTCCCTGGGACAGAGCACCTTGGGGAAGGGACACTTTGGGCGCAGCTTCAGCACACTTAAACTTTCCCACCTGGGGCTCTGAAGGGAGCCATGGATCTCCCAGCACAGCGCTCAAGCTCTGCTATGGGACAGACTGCCTCCTCAAGTGGGTCTCTGACCCCCATGCCTCCTGATGAGGAGTTCCAGTCAACAAATACCTCATACAGGAGAGCTCTGACTGGCATCTGGCAGGTGCCTCTCTGGAACGAAGCTTACAGAGGAAGGAACAGGCAGCAATTTTTGCTGTTCTGCAGCCTCCACTGGTGATGATACTCAGGCAAATGGTCTGGAATAGACCCCCAGCAAACTCCAAAAGACCTATAGAAGAGGGGCTTGACTGTTAGAAAAAAAAACTAACAGAAAGCAATAGCATCAACATCAATAAAAAGGATGAACATGCAAAAACTCCAACCAAAGGTCACCAACAGCAAAGACCAAAGGTAGATAAATCCATGAATATGAGGAAAACCCAGCACAAAAAGGCTGAAAATTCCAACAACCAGAATGCCTCTTCTCCTCCAAATGACTGCAACTCCTTGCCAGCAAGGGAGCAAAACTGGATGAGAATGGGTTTGGCAAATTAACAGAAGTAGGCTTCAGAGCTAAAGGAGCATGTTCTAACCCAATTCAAGGAAGCTAAAAACCTATATATATATGTATATACTATAAGTAATTGGTTTGCCAACCAGAGAAAAGGAATATTCTGATTGGTTAGCATAGGCTATGAGAACAGGGCAGTGAAGTAAGGAGGCAGGAAGAGATCAAAGGAAAGCAAGAAGAAAGACAGTATTAAGAATGAGAAGAGTAAACATGACACCTTGTGAAAGATCCACTAGAAAGCTGGCAAGAATTAGATCTACAGTCAACGGTCCACTGACCAACTGGCAATGGAGATCGGCAATGAACCTCATGGGGAGAAAGGAGAAACTTCATTTAGAACAGCACAGCAATCTAGAAATACTTGTTTTATGACAAACAACTCCACATTCCTTGACGGTGTCCTGAAGCTGCTATATTCTAGCAGGGTACAATTATGTTCACAAAAGTGAATAGACAAGAAGTTAATACATTTTTTTAATAAACTTGATTTCTTATTTCTTCATGTTTACAATTATTTTCTGCATTAAGATTGGAAGGTATCACTGCTCGGGCTCAGAAATTCTCAGGTATTTCTAAGTTAGCAACTTTCCCATAAGGTAAGAGGTGAGAGCCTGAACAATAAATAGGTGGACATGATTAAACATCTCTTGTCTCTAACATAGATTAGCTATAATAATCCAGACAAAATCTGGGCTTCTAAAGAATAATTAGCACAGAATAAAGAATTAGGGCTTAACTTTTTGTAAAGAACCAGGACAATCTTAAGAGAAAGACTATTTATGCCTCACTATATAATCATCTATACTGCACAAACAAAAATTCTAAGTTTTATTTTTGCTTTTTATTGGTTTCCTTTTTTAAAAGATCAGTAGAAGGCTCATTTGTACCAATAAATACTCTCAATTAGATTTTTGAAAGTCAGAGTTCTAGCTGAGACTTTATTCATATCCCTTTGTTATTTCATTTTTGCCTGAGTTGCTGTGTGTGTAATATTAAAACTTACAAGGAATTAGTGTAATAACGAGGAGAAAACTGATGGGTTCTGATAAGAGAAAATGAATGCCATGATCATTCACATTCCTTAATGGTGCTTAATCTAATCAAAGTCCAAGCCAAATAGCAAATACGTAAAAATATTAATAATGCAATGGAGGTTACACCAGGAACAAAATATGTTATTCACACAATAAAGAAAATTACAGAGAAAGAGTAAATTTTCTTTTCACATATACAAAACTTCATATTTGTTGTTTCTTTTCTTTCTTTTTTCTTTTCTTTTTTGTTTTTTGTTTACCTAGAACCTGAAAGCTTTTGTCTAACAGTCCAGATCACACTCATTTGAATGGAAAGGAATTTATGTCATTTAATGGAGTCAAGAAAAACAATTATTCACATTTTTAATCAATAGAACACTAAAATTTTCAAAAACTCATGAGCCTTAAAAATTAAATTTGGCCTTTGGCAGAGATTCACCTATCCAGATCCCCTGAACCATATGTATGACCTAGTGAAAATTTTATGGACTTCATAGTCAAAAAATACTCACTTTAAATCCAACCTCTGTTGCTCACAGCATGCAACCTTGGATAAGTTACTTTACCTTTCCGAATGTTTATATTTTTTATATGTAAAATAAAATACTACCAATTTTATGGAGCTTGAAAATAAGAGACATGGCACAGTGCAAAGAAGGTACACAATAAATTATAACAATTGTCCTTGTTTTTAAAAGAGTGCTCTAGTAAGCAGAAAAAATAACTAAATTAGGGTCACGTGTCGTTGATCTATATGCTCCACTAGTGCTTCTCAAACTGTAAGTGTACAGAAATTACCTGAGTTCTTGTTAAAATGCAAGCTTTGACTCAGTACACCTAGGTGGACCCTGAGATTCTGCATTTCTAATAAGCTCTTCGGAGATTCTAATGCTGCTGGTCTATGGATCATACTTTGAGTAGCAAGACTCACTATGAAGCTAGACACTAAGAATCATTGCAATGTCACCAATTCACAAAAGGCAGAAGATTCTTAAAGGAAGATTTCACACATGGAGGTATGAATAGGAAAAAGAGAACAGAAAAATTGGCACTTTCCATAAGCCAATTAACCTCTTTTGGTTTCAAGGAAGGTAGGGCTTGCCTAAAGTTCCTTTCTGTTAAAAAGTTTTACTTTTCCATAGAGCTTGTAACCATACTTCTCTCAATTTCAAATTTTCTGATCATCTGGAAGGGGAAACTGATTATTTGTAAGGGGAAACTGTATAGAATTCCTTGCATATATTTAATAGCAGTGAACAGAAAGTCTCTCCTTATTTTGGATAAAGATAAAGAACTATATAAAAAGTCATCAAAACTAATCAGATTTATCACTGGATTGGAAATCTTGATAGGTATCTTTGACATTAGTTAGATTTTTGGGCATATTCCTAATAAAATGCTTTATTAATGGGAAACATGCAAGGATCACCAAACATTAACTCTATCCCATTTCTGATGAGGAGGCTGAGGTCCAGAGGAGACTCATACTTTGTCCACACTCACTAGAAGCTTCCAAGCAAAGACAAAGATTCAGTTCTCCTAAGCCCCACTTATGCTGCCTCCAGAGATTTAAATACTTCTTTCCTGATATGAAATCTTCATTGTGTTTATTAATTAAGTCGTCATTAATTGCCTAAGAGGTAATACGTCATCTAGAACCAAAACCAAGCTGGGATATAAGTAGAAGACAGATGTGCCCTGACATAGTCGGATGATATTTACTCAGTTTCCAATGGTCCCAGAGATTTAGTCTAAGATGCAACAAGCCAAAAAAATGTAGCCTTCTTCCTCTGCCAGAATTTATAGTCAAATGCTTAAAGCTTCCATTAAGACCATGACATTTCATCATCTTCTCAACAGACCTGTAGTTATTCCAGTTGAAATAAAGAAAAACTCAGTGTTCTGGGAGACCACCTCCTGTATGCCTGGCTCAAGAGCTCGATTTCTTAGTCTGACCTTGAAAACTAAGACAAGCATCTTCAAGACTGCTGAGGTTTCGTCAAATTCCTACCATGCAAAGACCATGATGCTCTGGTTTAAAAGCTGAAAATAGCATCCTTTCAGTGGCACAGCTACACCCTGCAACTGATTTTATGGTAGTAAAACTTTGGGGAAGCTTTCAAAGTTTTTCTAATCTGCTTGGCAGTGCATTTCTCTGTCTACCACAACTTCCAGAATAAGTTGGCGGTCCATCTCCAGTTAGTCTAAAAAAGTCACGGCTCATGACCTCTCTAGATCAGAGACCTTGAAGACACAATTGTACAAGCCTCCATCTTGACCATGTTGTGAAAGACGACGGTTGTTCTTCTGAAGGGTACACAATGTGAAACATGACTGGCAAGTTTTCTCCATAAACAGAGCAAATCTCTTCTTTCACAGAGCTGCCTTTATTTGAGCAAGACATTTGCAAAGCTTAGAGTCTCCTTGAATCTATTAGAAACCCTTCCCTGAGTGAGGAAACAGACATTGTAAATGAACCATGACTCAGAAACCCCCTTGTACCAGAAAATATCCTACAGATTCCAGAGGAATTTTATGTTCTATTTTCCTGACATACTAGTTCTAACTATCTGATTCATTTATTTTTTTGTTTAATGCTTTAACCAGTTTCTGTAGATTATTACAGTCAAACAAGTGATTTCTTTCAGGGCTAGTTTTTTTTTTTTCCTTCTGACTTTGGAAGGGTTTCAGATGCAGTTGAAGGAAAGACTCTGTTATATACTACAGAAACACTCAACACCATATATTCAGCTTAACTACAATAAGAAAAGCCAGACCCAGATGTCCCAAGCTAAATCAAGGGAAAAGAGGAAAATTAAAATTTAGTGTTCATTTGCAGAAACTCCCCACTTGCATGTACCTCAGATAACCAGTTGGAATCAATGAAAATTTATAAGCTTACAGAATAAAAATCTAATTCTCCTGTCTCAGAGGACCTTGGAGCACTTTCAGTTTTTTATGTACTACACAGATGACTTCAATGGCACCAGATCACTTATCAATTAAGAGAGAAGAAATGTGTATGTCCATGCTCTTTGCACAAGAAAACAGAGCTATGATTAACAATCTCAAGTTGCCCATACATCTGTATTTAACATGTAGGCATCCTCTCACATTCTGTCTGGATATGGCCATAGTGGTTAATACAAATTAAAAAATTTTTTAAAATCTAACCTTTAATTCATAAATTCCATTTATAGAAATAAGATTATGCAAGAAAATGTATCTAATAAAGAAACAACTCTATGTAACATTTGTTGATTATGAATTGGGCCCTGTACTAAAACTTTCTATCTAGTGCCTTAGAGTCACCCTATGAGGTAAGTCCTACCACTATATCACTTTACAGCTGAAGAAACAAAGGTTTAGAAAAGGCATTTTGCTTGGTCAAACAGTAAGTGATAGAGCATATTTAAAAGCCCACACTCTTAGCCACTTTATTGTATGGGGTCTGAGTGTTAGGGCATTATTTGTAATAATGAAAAATCTTAGAAATCAAATGGCCAACAATAGAAGCTTTGAGAAAATAAACACAATGGAATTCAGTGCAGCCATATGTTAAAGAAGAATAGTATTCTACAACATGAGAAAATGTTAGCAACAGTAAGTGAAAAAGTAAAGCAGGTTTACAAAGCAGATAGCATAGAGCCTTTTGGTAACCAGGATCTATTCAGAGGGGGAGAAAAATGAAAAGATAACACATCCATAAGGCAGAAGATGGTTATCTCTGAGGGTGAGCATGTGTCTTATATTTTTCTTTGCTATTTTTTGCATTTTAACAATATTCTACAATCAACACTGCAGAAATACTTTTCCATCTGAAAAATTAATGAATAAAATGGCAGCCATTATGTAGTAAAAATCCCCCCAAACAGTTCTCCCAACACAAAAAATACAAATTTGACTGAATTTGCTCCATCCATTGTAACACAGACTTTTTTTTTTCAAAAAGCCCATTAATAACATTGTGAGAAGGAAATCATCAGCATTTTTCCAATGATTGTCAGGTGTGTGCTACTTTGGGAAACCCTGGTGACACAGTTCAGTGGGAAAGGCATTTGATGTCTTGAGCAGAACCCGAGTTAAAAGTTATAGCACAACTTCAAGATGGTGGACACTCAGGCAGGGAAGAGGAATCTCTGATGCTCAGACATGTCACCAGGAGATTGGTAACTGGCATCACTGTGCTCATAGGAGACACCTAGAGCTTCCAAAGCTCTAGGTGCTGGTGAATTAATGTGTGCCCTCCATCCTTCTCAGTTCACTCAACCTGAAAAGTGTTTTTCACCTTCTGAAATCCATCTGATTTAAAGTCAATGAATAGTTTTCTGCACTAATAGCATGAAACATATGAGAACCAGTTTATAGCAGTCACCAATTTAGTAATTGTTGAAGTAAAAAGGCTAGGAGAGTAATTGCAGTTAATACGAGATTAATTGAGCTGCACGTGGAGCAGAGAAGATTGTGTAATAGAGTCTTCATAATCCTTCTTCCAAATGCAAAATCATAAAATGTTGGTTTCATGTAACCATCCAGTTAGTAACATAAGGCTAGCAGAGAATGTAAGAGGAAGAGACTGCATTTAATGAATGCCTACTATGTGCCAGATACTGTATGTATACAAGTTGAATCTTTGTGACAACCCTATTAGGTAGAAATTAATCAACCCCCAATTTACAAGTGAGGACATTGAGAACCAGAGAAATCTACATTCAGAGCCTATATTCTTTCCACTAGATTACATTTTTTCAATAACAAGCATGCATATACAACAGAAAGCTTCTCAAGGCATGAATTCCTTTTTCAAGCCTCTTCTATCTTTTTAATTATCAATATTCCCTTTCCCTCACATGTCACAGAAATACTAATATGTAAACTTTGAAGTATTTCTAATTCATTTTTTAGTAAAAATTATGATGTTTAAATGTATACATTATCATTTAAAGTCACGGAGCTATGCTAGTCTCTGTATTCTTTATCAAGTGCTATTATTTTTAGCTCTTAATGTAGTATAATAGCTTTGTATTTTGTTGAGGTAAAGGATTTGCACTTCATTTAGGTGAGTCTGAGTAGCTAATTACGTTAACGAATGAGTTTTGAGTATACTACGGACAGATATTTTCACATAAATTAATTCTTGGTCTACAATAAAAGGAAACCTCTTCAGCTATTCAAAAGAAAGTCACTGCCCTGAATATAAAAAATAATAAAGCTTTATCTTGTCAATTTGGTTATTAAAGGGAAGACGAACTTGTGTTGACCAAAGGATTGCCGTGAACTTGATGTGGTGAAGCTAATGTAAATCTTCACTCAGATGTGAGTTATGTCCAATTCTAAGATTTTTTTGTTTGTTTGCAGCAATGTCTTATACAAAAGATGGTATAGCCAGGGAAAGAATATTTATTAAAATAAAAAGCATCCCATCACAGAAAGGAGTTTAGAGATTATTGCTATCTTTTCTACCATTGTAACTCCTTTTCAGGGCAAAATATGTGTGTATGAAGGGTAGCTAAGTGGTTAACTAGAGACAGAAATAAATTAATAAAGAAGTGAGCTTATTTGCTATGGGCTGAATTGTATCTCCCCAAATTCATATGTTGAAATCCTAACCTCTAACACCTCAGAATGTGACCAGAAAGAGGTAGTCTTCAAAGTGGTAATTAAGTTAAAATGAAGTCACTAAGTTAGGCCCTTCTCCAATATGACTGGTGTCCTTATAAGAAGAGGAGATGAGAACACAGTCAGTGCATGGGCACAGAGAAAAGGCCATGTCCTGGTGGCAGGCACCTGTAATCCCAGCTACTTGGGAGGCTGAGGCAGAAAAGTCACTTGAACCTAGGAAGCAGAAGTCGCAGTGAGCCAACATCAAGCCACTTCACTCCAGCCTGGGCGACAGAGCGAGAAGAAACCAACCCTGCTAAAACCTTGATCTTGGACTTCCAGACTTCAGAACTGTGAGAAAATAAACTGTTGTTTAAGCCAGTGGTCCCCAACCTTTTGGGAACCTGGGACCCATTTCATGGAAGACAATTTTTTCATGGACTGTGGGGGGGATGGTTTTGAAATGAAACTTCCACCTCAGATCAGCAGGCATTGGATTCTCACAAAGAGCTTAGATCCTTCACTTGCGCAGTTCACAAAGGATTCACTTGCCTATGACAATCGAATGCTGCCGGTCGTCTGACAGAGGTAGAGCTCAGGCAGTAGTGCTCACTTGCTGGCTACTCACTTCCTGCTGTGCCACCCAGTTCCTGACAGGCCACAGACCAGTACTGCAGGGTTGCAGACCTCTGGGTTAAGCCACTCAGTCTGTGGCATTTTGTTATGATGGTCCTAGCAACCCAATATACAAATTGTAAAATTTTTTTTTAATTTAATTTTATTTTACATTAGGTTCTGGGGTACATGTGCAGGTACCCCAGAACCTAAAGGCTGAAAATTCAGCCCTAGAAATATCCCAACTCATACATGTCCAGTAGCTAGATGTAGTAACAGGCTTAATGGATTTAACATGAGAAGACTTGAGTTCCAGGCCCTTCCACGCTTAATAATTGCATATCTTATACTGTGTCACTAATCTCTCTTGGTCTCCATGTCATTATTGGCCAAATGGAGTCAATGATATCAACATTCCTCTACATCGGTGTATTGTTGTGAAGATAGAATAAGATATTATGCATAAAAAATCCTCAACAATAAAGCAAGCGGAATGGCATAAATGCACAATCATGTAGTCTCCGCGTTGTCGAGTCCCACTGTCTCTCTTACAGCTCAAAGTTCAAAGATATAGCTTGACTTGTGCTTTTGAGATATCAGAAGGGCACTTAACTATAAAAGAACAAAATAAACTTTGAAAAGGATTAAGAATGACATGAGGGAGAGATCCAAAATGGCCAATTAACAACAGCTCAGGATTGTAGCTCCCAGTGAAAGCACAGAGAGCGAGTGGGCGCCGCAATTTCAGACGAATTTCTGTGGCCCACAAACTGGAAGATTCCCGGCGGAGGAGCCACACGTGTCGCCAGCGCGACTCTTTTGGCCGGCACAGCTGTTTTGCCGGCGCCCCGGCACGGCGCAGCGCTTCTCAGTGCAGAGTATACGCGACTGGGCGCCCTTTGAGTCAGCTCGGCTGGTCCCACCACCGCAAGGAGAACAGCAATTGGAAG
>CAUYLG010037210.1:0-14738 GCA_963573385.1 Cacajao melanocephalus | reverse complement strand
AGAGAGCTAGGAGAGAGAGGCGTGCGAGAGAGGGGTGAGTGAGTTCGGTGTGTGAGTGCGGAGAGAGAGTTGAGAGAGAGAGTTGAGAGAGAGAGGAGAGAGAGAGAGGAGAGAGAGAGGAGAGAGAGAGGAGAGAGAGAGAGAGGAGAGAGAGAGGAGAGGGAGAGAGGAGAGAGAGAGAGGAGAGAGAGAGAGGAGAGAGAGAGAGAGAGAGAGGGGAGAGACGGGGCGGGGGGTGGGGGGAGAGAACTGTGCACCTGTGCCTTTATTTAAACACGGCTGGCCGCGCCGCTTCCAGGTGTTTTCAAAGTGACAGCACAGGAAGCACGTGAGAAAGGATGGATATTCTCACCCCTCCGAAGCAACAGTTTTGGTCCCTCCGCGGTCACCAGTCTTGTCACCGGGTTTTGGGGTGTCGGGGAGGCACAGCTCCGCTGAGAGAATGCTTTTCGTGTTCTTGGTCTCTCGCTCACCCAAGAATGGGAGAGGGGACCACGCCAGACACGGTGCATTCGTAAATACCGGACCCAAAAACCTTTTGCAGAAAAGTGATTTATTTGGGTAGAGAAAGAGAAAAAGGAGAAGAGAGAAAGAGTCCACGAAGAGTGTGGAAGGGGACCTCAGAAATCCAGGGGAGAGAAAGACAGCTTCCACGAGTGTTCGTGGAAGGGGATCCAAACATGGAGTCCGAAGGGGTGTGGAAGAAGGGGCGTTTTCACCTGGGAGGATTCCCACCTTCTCCAAGGTCCCTGGCCAGTGAAAGGAGTTCCTTAGAGCTTCCACTGGAGTGACTGACTTTTTTACTTTTCCGTGCACGAAACATTAAAACAGAAACCGTTAAATCTGGATGGAGAGGCATGGGATCGGGGCATGGTGCTGGGAAGTTCTTGCCCTTGAAACTACGCCCCCTGGTGGACCCGGAAAGAGAACACATTCCCTCAGATTCTTCTTACCCATCACATCAGTATAGAGGGTAGGTCCTGGTAACAGCCTGGCTGTTATGAATGAACGTTTGTTGAACAGCCAGACTGCTACTAGGACCTACCCTCTATATTGAAGTAAGTTACCTGTGGATAGGGAGGAGCTATGCTGTTCAGACCGTAACCCCCATTTCGGTGGCCAATAACTAGCCTGAAACAATCAGCTTAATTCTGTAACCTGGATGCCAGAGGCCAGATTTCCTAAATTCAAGGAGAAAATGGTACAACTGTGGTTTTACCATTTCTATATAGAGAACTTTCTCTATACAGACATTTATATTAGAAAATTTATTTTCTAAAGTAGAATTTTCAGATCTGGAAATCCTTCATTGCTTTATTCACCAAGCTGCTGAGAAATGTGTTGTTGAACATACAGAAGGGAAAAATTGATCCAAACACCTTTTTAGTATTACTGTAAAGTATACTGATTTTAACTTGCAAAACTACATATTTTGTAATATTGTGAAGTATACCTCATAGTGTACCCCACGTACTATGTTTATCTCTGAAATACTTATTTAAAAAGATACAAATTAAGGTTACGAGTATGGATTCTGGAGCCATGCTGCCTGAATTTGAATCCTGGTTTTACTTTTTTTTTTTTTTCTTGAGACAAAGTTTCATTTTTGTTGCCCAGGCTGAAGTGCAGTGGCACAATCTTGGCTCACCACAACCTCCACCTCCTGGGTTCAAGTGATTCTCCTGTCTCAGCCTCCCGAGTAGCTGAGATTACAGGCATGCGCCACCACACCAGGCTAATTTTGCATTTTTAGTAGAAACAAGGTTTCTCCCTGTTGGTCGACTCCTGACCTCAGGTGATCCACCTGCCTTGGCCTCCCAAAGTGTTGGGATTACAGGAGTGAGCCACCACTCCAGGCCTGAATCCTGGTTTTACTTCTTACGTAACTTTAGACTATGTAATCTCCTCTGTTTCCTCATCTTAAGGATAATAATGGTATCTACTTCGGATTATTTTGAACTATAACTGATATAATGTTTGTAAAGTGCTTAGCACCCTGTCTGACATATGTTTCTCTACATTCACTTCATCAATGGGGAAAAATAATAAAAAAAGACCATTATGCATTATCTATAAACTTCAAATAAGTAGCAAATTAATTCTGCATTATTTAAAAAGATATTACTTAGATATTGAAGCAAACAAAAAAAGCCTCTTTGAGTCTTCATCACTTTCATTTTCAAATGGTGCTCTGATTGCTTTTAGATAGAATTCACAGCTCTCATTTTTTATTTGTTTGTATGCAGGAAAGCCTTCATCTAATATATTTCAGAGCTTTTTTTACTGTGACTTTGCTGGCCCTCTCTCACTTCCAGTTCTTTTGACATTTCTTGCTTCATGTTTTTCAGCCCATCCCCTTCTAATGTCTAGAGAAATATAGATTTGCTAATTTCTCTGCCTGATAAACTTTGATTTGTTCACCAACATTATCTAAAATGCTATGATTAACTGTGACACCACATTCACAGAGAAAAAGCTGAGGGGGTGAATTTTGTATGAAATACAGTGGGTAAAACAGAAAGGATTTGTAAGATATGAAATAGGGATTTTTATGAGCTGGCGAATCAGCATCTATGCTGATTTTTCTTTTTTCTCTTCTTTCTTTTTTATTCTTTTGAGACAGTGTCTTGCTCTGTTGCCGAGCCTGAGGCTGGAATGCAGTGGTGCAATCATGGCTCACTGTAGCCTTGACCTCCCTGGCTCAAGCAATTCCCCCACCTCAGCCTTCTGAGTAGCTAGGACCACAGGCAGGTGCCACTATGCCCAAATAATTTTTTTTAAATTTTTTGTAAAAGTGGGGTCTCACTATATTGCCCAGGCTCATGTTAATTTTTATTTAATATTTTTGTTGTTGAAGACAAGCTTTCCTCCCTCAGAGCACAGTTTCTTCTCTCATGGATCAGACTCTCAGTAAAGAGACCAGATGGTGTTTGGGACACCAGAGTCTACTAACGTTTCCAGAAAAGTCACGCTGTGCTTTAATATTACTTACTTTTGCTGAAGAATGAAACTTGATATGGGAGAAAATCTGTAAAACAGTTTATATGTAGGGAAAAATTCTCCCACACAATGTGTGTTAGTTTGTTGAAAAGAGTTTTAATTGACTCGCAGTTATGCATGAGTGGGGAGGCCTCAGGAAACTTACAGTTACGGCGAAAAGGGAAGAAAGCCACCTTCTTCACAGGGTGGCAGGAAGAAGGGCCAAGCGAAGGGGGGAGAAGCCCCTTATAAAACCATCAGATCTTGGGAGAACGCTGTCATTATCATGAGAACAACATGGGGGTAAGTGCCTCTGTGATTCCATTATCTCCCACTGGGTCCCTCCATGACACATGGGGATTATGGAAACTACAGTTCAAGGTGAGATTTGGGTGAAAACACAGTCAAACCATGTTTTCCCTCTGCTCTCATAGCACCACAGCAATCATCAACACAGAAGAAGACTTCCATGACCAAAGGAGTGGTTTTTTTCCCCACACCTAAGCAGCAGACACCAGTTGGGTATCCTCCAATTTAATTCTGACACGATTTCCCTGGAGATAGCATCAGAGCTGACAGGTTGAGGCTCAGTCCCACAAGACCACCTCCTCCTTACACCCAGTCACAACTCCAGGCCTCTGGAACTTCTGACTGACTGGCTTCAAGTTGGGGTTCCTACCTCTTTGGAGTTAATCAATCTCTTTGGGTTTGATTAATTTGCTAGAGTGGCTTACAGAACTCAGGGAAAACACATTTGCTGGTTTATTTTAAAGGATATTACAAATGACACAGATGAAGAGATGCATGCCTTCATAAGGTAAGGTATGTGGGAAGGGGCACGCAGCTTCCATGCCCTCTGGAGGCATGCCAGCCTTCAGGCACCTCCGGGTGTTCGGCTATCTGGAAACTTTTCGTACTCATGGGCTTTTTTGGAAACTTCAAGACAAATTCCTTCCCTTAGTGTATAGGGTGGGACCCTCTCTGGAGAGGTTCTTAAGATGGTGGGGGCAGGTAAGAGTTCTGCCTTGGGGCAGGTGAAAGGAGGGAAGAAGGTCAGATAAATTCTGTTTTCTTTGGCCTAACATACCCAGCATTATCACGAAAGACAGTAAGAAGGGCTACGGGAGTTGTAAGCCAGGAACCGTGGACAAAAACTAGTGTGTATAATAACACCACAGTTTGCTAACAGGATAAATTATTATTGCAGCTGGCAAGGTGAGTGATACATGATACATGATGGACTTAGATAAATGCCTTAAAACAATTTGAAAAATCACATTTTTTGTGCATCCTTTATATTTAAATAACTTTGTTAAACATTTTTTTAACCATGTAGAAAAAACCCCCACATAACCTATCTTGTCTGTTTCTGTAATCAAGATCACATTTATTTCATGCCTTATGACATTGCCTCCCTTTGCTTTTGTATCTCAGTATCTATTTGGGGTGAGTGATCATGGGGAGTCCAAAAGACCATTTGTCCTGGGAGTTTCCTTCGAAAAGCGTTTTAAATTTAGACTTTTCATTATTTTTAAATGGAATAGAGGCATAAACAAATCCTATTCTGTAAACCTGTATTTTTGCATTTTTTTACTTTTAAAAAATGCATCAGGAGCCTCAAAATTGAAATATCTCTTGACTGGTGAGAAGCACTGCTTTTTTTTGAATCAGAATTTTCCTTCCTTGCTTTTATTACTATCTCTCAAAATCAAAATCAAATCCATCCTTTATAAGCCATCTTAAATGTTCCTTTCAGGAAACCATCTCTGATCTTAGCTGGAAGTAATTTCTTTCCTCTGTGATCCCATATTACTGAGGCATGTGTATGTATACATATTTTTTTGAGACAGAGTCTTGCTTTATTACCCAGGCTGGCTCTATTGCTGCTGGAGTGCAGTGGTGCAATCTTGGCTCACTGCAACCTCTGTCTCCTGGCTCAAGTGATCCTCCTATCTCAGCCTCCAGAATGGCTGGGACCACAGATGCATGCTACCATACCCCGATAATTTTTGTATTTTTTGTCGAGATGGAGTTTCATTGTTGGCCAGGATGGTCTTGAACTCCTGAGCTCAAACGATCTGCCTACCTTAGCCTCCCAAAGTGCTGGGATTCCAGGTATAAGCCACCACACCTGGCCTGATCAGGCTGGGTCTAGTCTTTATACTAGGCTGCAGGCTTCATGTGGACAAGGGCCTTGTCTTATTCTTTCATGTGTTAGATGTCTTTTAGAAACTTAAAAAAAAATTCGTTTTGAATAAAGGCCTATGATAGCTCCATTTCTGGAGAGGGATGTTGAAATTAGATTTTATTATTTTCTCTGTCTCTTTATCTGTCTCTCTTATACGCATAAATCCGCTTTTGCAGGATTGGATTAGGTATTCTATACATTTGCAAAGATTTTAATTGTTGTAGCCCCTCTAATATAAACCTAATTTAATGTGAAAGCTCAAAAAATCCTCTGTTTAAAATTCTTCTTCTGGACATACTCAGAGCTACTTGTAATGTGATTAGTGACATCCTCCTTTAGTGGCAGAAAAAGAAAAAAGCATTGCCTGGAGCTCTCAAAAGTCATTGAACAAATGTCCAATTATTGTCTAGGTAACATTGGGCAATATCACCACTAGATGGCTTCATTCTGGTTATCTGTCAATTTTTATATCTCTACCCCTATTTTATCTTTATGGAGTTCTGTCTGTAGTTAACAATTATGTCTCTAGGAAATCTACATCACAGAACATATTGATCTTGAGTTGGTTTCCTCAAGACTGTAGTTCTCTCTCTCTATATGTATGTAAATGAGACAGGGTCTCACTTCATTGCCCAGCCTTGTGTCAAACTCCTGGGCCCACATAATCTTCCTTCCTCAGTCTCCCAGAATGCTGGGATTACAGGTGTGAACCACTGCACCTGGCCATGCAAGGCATTTTATAGAGGTGTTGGAGTGTGTGGGAAATAAAGTAAATGAAACAAAAATTTGTACAAGAAAGTAAATGTAGTCATGATATCCACTTGACTCAACAGTGACGAATATTTACATAATTATAAGAATGAAACCTCTGTATTTGTGTTTAAATGAGATGGAAAGAGAAGGAGAGAGAGAATTATATCGGGAGGAATAGAAGAAGGGGAAGAGGGGGCATGAAAACATTTACCATATCGGAAAGTTAGTAAATAACTAAAATCTGATGAATTGAGAGATAGTGATACATACATACTATTCAGAGTTTTGAAAGTACTAGTAAAGAAGTGTTCAAACTGCAAGTAGGACAAAAAGGTTGGCAGGCAAAGAGAACTTGGGGCTATTATTTTATTATTCTTATGAGTCTTTTAGCTCTGCATAAACCTAAAACAATTTTGTAAACATAATACTTTGATTAAAAATTAGTATTAATTTAAAAAATTAGTATTAATTAAAACCATCTATTGAAGAAAAGTTCTGTGTATAATTTTTTTGTTTTAGTTTCTAATCAGTTCTACCTAAAAAAGATGGTGGTAGAAATTTAACAAGTATCCTTAGAACTTAGATGTAAAGATACGTTGGATAATTAAAAGTAAGATCTAAAAATCCTAGGAAAGTCAATTCACAGTGGTTAAGAGCCACCATACACTTTCCATACCTTTTAACAGATGTATTAGTCTGTTCTTATGCTGCTAATAAAGACTTACTCAGACTGGGTAATTTATTTAAAAAACAGGTTTAACGGACTTATAGTTCTACACGGATGGGGAGGCTTCACAATCATGGCAGAAAGCAAAGGAGATGCAAAGTCATGTTCTACATGGGGGCAGGCAAGATGGCTTGTGCAGGGCAACTTCCATTTATAAAACCATTAGATCTCAAGAGACTTTTTCACCATCGAGAGACCAGCATGGGAAAGACCTGCCGTCATGATTTAGTTATCTCCCACCAGGTCCTTCCCATGACATGTGGGGATTATGGGAGCTACAGTGCAAGATGAAATTTGGGTGAGAACACAACCAAACCATAGCAACAGGATACACTAAAATAATCAAAATTCCTATGTAACAGCATATCATAACTAGAGAGGATCCTAGAAGTCCTTTTATATTTTATCATTTGTTTTTTAAAGACATTTTACAGCTTGGCATGGTGACTCACACCTGTAATCCCACCAGCACTTTGGGAGGCTGAGGTGGTAGGATCACTTGAGCCCAGGAGTTTGAGACAAGCTTGGGGAACACAGTGAGATTTCATTTCTTAAAAAAAAAAAAAAAAAAAAGACATTTTATATTGAAGAAACAACCTATTGCCTTGAAGAAAATGTGAATTATACTTTGTTTTACAGACAGAAATTAATTACATGAAGAATCAAGTGGTTTGTTAAAAATATTGCTGTTTTAAGAAATAAGTGATAGAAAGTTACTATTTCATCAGTTTTGTCAAAGTCAAATAAAAATGTAGAGACAAATCTATAAACATAAGGTTTAATTTGAGAAAACAGAATTGCAGTTTGTGGTATACACACAGACTCGTGTGGTTTTTAGTATGTTAGAAGAACAAAGAGAAGATTGAATGTTTTATTAGAAAGAGAAATGTTACATATTGTTTTGCAAGAAAGCTCACTGGCAGTAGTGAAGTTCCTCGGAGCTGGCAAGCTCGGATTGGTGAATGGCGGCAGTAGGAAAAACTGAGTCATGGCAGGTAGCTGGTAGGTAAAAATGGTCCTAGGGCTGGGTGTGGTGGCTCACGCCTGTAATCCCAGCACTTTTGGAGGCTGAGGCGGGAGGATCACGAGGTCAAGAGATCGAGACCATCCTGGCCAACACGGGGTGAAACCCCGTCTCTACTAAAAGTACAAAAAAAATTAGTGGGGCGTGGTGGCACGCGCCTGTGGTCTCAGTTAATCAGGAGGCTGAGGCGGAAGAATCCTTGAACTCAGGAGGCGGAGGTTGCAGTGAGCCGAGATTGCACCACTGCACTCCAGCCTGGTGACAGAGCAAGACTCTGTCTCAAAAAAAAAAAAAAAAAAAAAAAAGGTCCTAGTTTGCAGCCGGCCATTTCAGCCCCTGAGTTTGCAGGATAATTCTTGAAGCAGGCGCTATGTACCATGAGTGCTTTTTCCCCTGGTTCCTTGATTCTGATTCACTTGGATGTGACAAAAATAATTCATAGTTTTCCGTTTATTCTATATTATAAAACGTGAGGATTGATTTGTTCATATTTGAGGTGCTCTTACAAAAGGATCCTATTTTAGTGATCTGATAATTAGGGCTTTCTTTTAATTTCAAGTTGTACTTAATCGGGCTCTCGGATCACTGTGAGTAGCATGCCAACACCAAGGACATAGCTCTTTGCAAAGCCTTTCATTTAAAATATTTCCCTTCCTTCCTTGTAGACTGAATCAGGAAGCTGTTTCTGGTCTAGAAATGAAGTGTTGTCATGTTCACATCCAGCCAGCTGGAGGTCTGAAGGGGAGTGTACAATTTGTGAGAACACTGTGTGTGCCACTCTGCAAATTGGAGATAATTACTCCTAACAGAGAAGTGCTTTGAAGTTGCTGCATGAAGTCAGTGTAAATTGTTATGAAGCACCCACATGAAAGGACTCTTTTGTTCATTTCTTCTGTGCTCACAGAGGGGTTGCCTGCATTGGGTTATTCATCTTCTTTCCCTATGGAAACTGACTGTGGAGTTCTGTGCCAGGTCCAGCATACATCTTCTTCCCAGGCTGCCAGATTTCACAGAATGTTAAATAAAATCTGCTTTTATTTGCCCATAACTGCTCTTCTGTGGCTTTACTCAGAAATAAGACCTGTTAAAAATGAATTATTTTTTAGAAAACTAGCACAGTTTAAAACCCTTAGAGTACTGGGGGCAAACTAAACTTAGTATGCTGTTGTGCAGCAGGTGACTGCTGAAAACAAAGCAGAGAACAAGGCCCAGAGGCTCCGCTCAACACGGAAGGGTTTTGAGAGCAAAGACGTCCTACAGTTGAGTTTTGCAGACACCCAAACGGGCCCTTCTTTGGAAGTTAAAAGGTTCTTAGGGAAATAAATAAATAAAATTCCAAATTTGTTACACTGATGGTCTGAAAGAGATGGGAAAAAAGGCTTGGAGTATATTTTGCATGAAAGTAATATCTGATCTTCTAAAACGTGTCTTCTGAAGAAACTGGTTAAAAAATTAAGAGCCCGTTGAGGGATGTAGTCTTAGTTACCTCGCTGCCAGAGAGGCAGGCTGAAGGTCACTAGCTTGGAGTCGGTCATGTTTCTATGCACCCATTTTCCATTCAATGCCATAGGGATTCAAGCTTAGGTTCTGGGTATCAATCTGCAAATGTGTCCATCTGCTTTTCCTAATTTGTCTAGTTCATTCTGCCCTCTCCCTTTTCCTCCTTTTTTCTGAAGTTTATTTCCTCTAACACTGACCTTAAACTAGAAAAAACATTTTATTGTTTTCAACTCACTTTCAGATATACTCTTCTTACCTCTATCAGAGATGGAGCACCTTTCTGATGGCAAGACACATGACTTTTTTTTTTTTTACCCAATACTCCAATAGTAAATCATTAATATAAATGATTTTTATATTAACTTTCTGTTACTGCTTACTACACCTGGCACATGGTAGGTTGTCCCCACAGAATTCATTATCCAAAGTGAGACACTTTTGGGAGCAAAAGAGTATGCAGTTAGTAGTTATACTAATACCAGGTGCAAACTGAGACATAAGTTCAGTTTATCAATAAATACTTGTGAAATATAATTGATTTCTTTCGTGATATTCTACCCATTATACTTAACTTTTACCTTTCTTAATTCAGGAATCTTCTTATTGGTGCTTGAATAACTTCTTTTCTTTTTAGAGCCTTGTTTTCTTCTGAGATTTTACTTTTTGTTGAGACAGGCTCTCACTCTATCATGCAGGTTGGTGTACAGTGGTGCAATCATAGTTCACTGCAGTCTTGATCTCCCAGTTTCAAGGGATCCTCCCATCTCAGACTCCTGAGTAGCTGGGACTGCTGGTGTGTGCCATCATGCTCGGCTAATTTTTTTTTTTAGTAGAGATGAGGATTTGCTGTGTTTCCCAGGCTTATCTTGAACTTCTGAGCTCAAGTGATCCTTTTGCCTTCGTCTCCCAAAGTGTTGGAATTAGAGGAGTGAGCCACCATGTCTGACCAAGATTGTACTTTCTAAAACCACATTGGATGACTCATGACTTATCACAGGCCTGGAGGCCTAGGAGAGAAAAATGATTTCATGAGCCAGGCTCAGGGCCCTGCTTCTCTGTGCAGCCTTGGGACACAGCTCCCTGCATTCCGGCCTCTCCAGCTTCAACCATGGCTCTAAGAAACCCAGATACAGCTTGGCTGCTGCTTCAGGGTGTGCAAGCCATTAGCCTTGGTGGCTTCTTCATGGTATTAAGCTGGCTGGTGCACAGAGTGCAAGAGTTGAGGCTTGGGAGCCTCTGCCTAGATTTCAGAGGATGTATGGAAAAACCTGGATGTTTAGGCAGCAGCCTGCTGCAGGGGTGGAGCCCTTATAGAGAACCACTTCCTTATGGAAGTGCAGAGGGAAAATGTGAGGTTGGTGGCCCCACAGAAAGCTACCACTGGGGCACTGCCTATTGGAGCTGTGAGGAGAGGGCCACCATCCTCCAAACCCCAGAATGGCAGATCCACTGGCAGCTTGCATTGTGTACCTGGAAAAGCCACAGCCACTCAAGGCTAGACTGTGACAGCAGCTGCTGGGGCTGCACCCGCACAGCCACAGGGCTGAAGCTGCCCCATACATTGCATCAGTGTGTCCTGGATATGGGACATGAAGTCAGGGGAGATTATTTTCGAGATTTAATTTTTAATGACTGCCCTGCAGAGCAGTCAATGCCGTATTTCCATTGTATCTTGGGAGAAACTAACTTGTTTTTGATTTTACAGGCTTGATATGGTTTGGTTGTGTCCCCACCCAAATCTCATCTTGGACTGTAATTCGAACTGTAATCTCCATGTGTCCAGGGAGGGACCTGGTGGGAGATGATTAGATCATGGGTGGGGGTGGTTTTCCCCATACAGTTGTCATGATGGTGACTGAGCTCTCATAAGAGCTGCTTGTTAGATAAGTGTTGGGTGCTTCCCCCTTCTCTCTTTCTCTTCTACCACCATGTAAGAAGATGTTAGCTCCCCCTTTGCCTTCTATCATGATTGTAAGTTTCCTGAGGCCTCCCCAGCTATTTGGAACTGTGAGCCAATCAAACCTTCTCTTTTCTTTATAAATTACCTAGTCTCAGGTAGTATATTTATAGCAGTGTGAAAACAGAGTGACACAGAAAATTGGTACTAGGAGTGGAATACTTCTATACAGATAACCTGAAAATGTGGGTGTGACTTTGGAACTAGGTATTGAACAGAGATTGGAACAGTTGGGAGGGTTCAGAAGAAGATAGGAAGATGTGGGAAAGTTTGGAACTTCCTAGAGACTTGTTGAATGGCTTTGACCAAATGCTGATAGTGATACAGACAATGAAGTCCAGGCTGAGGTGGTCTCAGATGCATGTGAGGAACTTATTGGGAACGAGAGCACAAATGCCACTCTTGCTATGCTTTACAAAAGGTAGTGGCAGCATTTTGGCCCTGTCTTGGAGATCTGTGGAACTTTGAACTTGAAACAGATGATTTAGGGTATCTGGCAGAAGAAATTTCTTTCCTTTCCTTTCCTTTCCTTTCCTTTCCTTTCCTTTCCTTTCCTTTCCTTTCCTTTCCTTTCCTTTCTTTTCCTTTTCTTTTCTTTTCTCCTTCCTTCCTTCCTTCCTTCCTTCCTTCCTTCCTTCCCTCCTTATTCTATTCTTTCTTTCATTCTTTCTTTCTTTTTTGGAGAGAGAGTCTTATTCTGTCACCCAGGCTGGAGTGCAGTGGTGCAATCTTGGCTCACTGCATCCTCCACCTCCTGGGTTCAAGCAGTTCTTGTGCCTCAGCCTCTTGAGTAGTTGGGACTATAGGTCTGTGCCACCATGCCAGGTTAATTTTTTGTATTTTTAGTAGAGACAGGGTTTCACTATGTTGCCCATGCTGGTCTCGAACTCCTGAATCTTAGTCTACCCCCCTTGGCCTTCCAAAGTGCTAGGATTATAAGTGTGAGCCATCGCACCCAGCCTGGCAGAAGAAATTTCTAAGCAGCAAAGCATTCAAGAAGAAACCTGACTTATTCTGAAAACATTGAATTATATGCGTTCATGAAGAGATAGTATGAAATTGGAACTTATGTTTAGAAGAGAAAGAGAATAAACATTTGGAATATTTGCAGTCTGACCATGTGGTAGAAAAGAAAAACCCATTTTCTGGGGAGGAATTTAAGCTGGCTGCAGGAATTTGCATAAGTAACTGAGGAGCTGAATGTTAATAGCCAAGACAATAAGGAAAATGTCTTCAGGGCATGTCAAAGATCTTCTTGGCAGCCCCTCCCATCAGAGACTTGGAGACCTAGGAAGGAAATAAAACAGCTTTGTGGGCTGGGCCCAGGGCCCCATTACCCTGTGCAGCTTTGGAACTTGGTGCCCTGAATCCCAGCTGCTCCAGCTCTAGCCGTGGCTAAAAGGAACCAAGGTACAGCTCAGGCTGTTGCTTCAGAGGTTGCAAGCCCCAACCCTTCATGACTTTCACGTTGTGTTGGGCTTGCAGTATGCAGAAGACAAGGGTTGAGCTTTGGAAGCCTCCACCTAGATTTCAGAAGATGTATGAAAATGCCTGGATGACCAGGCAAAAGTCTGCTGCAGGACTGAAGCCTTCATGGAGAACCTCTGCAAAAGGGAAATGTGTGGTTGGATCTCCCAGAGAGTTCCTTCTGGGGCGCTGCCTAGTGGAGGTGTGAGAAGAGGGCCACCATCTTCCAGACCCCAGAATTGTAGATCCACTGATAGCTTGCACCATGCACCTGGAAAAGCTGCAAGCACTCAACGTCAGCTTGTGAAAGCAGCTGCAGGGCCTGTACCCTGCAGAAGCACAGGGATGGAGCTGCCAAAGGCCATGGGAGCCCTACCCTTGTATCAGTGTGCCCTGGATGTGAGGCATGGAGTCAAAGCAGATTTTGGAGCTTTAATGACTGCCCAGCTGGGTTTCAAACTTGCATGAGGCCTGTGTCCCCTTTGTTTTGGCCAATTTCTCCCAGTTGGAATGGGAACATTTACTCAACTCTTGTATCCCCATTGTATCTTGGAAGTAATTAAGTTGCTTTTGATTTTATAGGCCCCTGTAAAGATTCTACCTGAGACCAGGTAATTGATAAAGAAAAGATGTTTAAATGACTCACAGTTCCACATGGCTGAGGAGGCCTCAAAAAATTTACAATTGTGGCAGAAGGTGAAGGAGAAGCAAGGCATGTCTTACATGGCAGTGAGAGAGAGAGAGAGAGAGAGAGGAAGTGCCATACTTTAAAACTGTCAGCTCTCATGAGAACTCACTCACCATCATGAGAACAGCATGCGGGAAACTGCCCCCATGATCTAATTGTCTCCCATAAGATCCCTCCATTGACACGTAGGGGTTACAATTTTTCTTTTTTGAGATGGAGTTTCACTCTTGTTGCCCAGGCTGGAGTGCAATGTCACGATCTCAGCTGACTGCAACCTTCACCTCCTGGATTCAAGTGATTCTTCTGCCTCAGCCTCCCGAGTAGCTAGGATTACAGGCATGTGCCACCATACCTGGGTACTTTTTGTATTTTTACTAGAGACAAGGTTTCTCCATGTTGGACAGGCTGGCGTTCAACTCCTGACCTCAGGTGATCCTTCTGCCTTGGTCTCCCAAAGTGCTGGGATTACAGCCATGAGTCCCCCTTACCTGGCCAGGATTACAATTTAAAATGAGATTTGGGTGGGGACACAGAGCCAAACCACATCATTCCACCCTGGCCACTCCCAAATCTCATGTTCTTTTCACATTTCAAAACCAATAGTCCCCCACAATATTAAATTATTCCAACATTAACTCAAAAGTCTAAGTCCAGGCCAGGTGCGGTGGCTCACACCTATAATCCCAGCACTTTGGGAAGCCAAGGCAGGCAGATCATCTGAGGTCAGGAATTCAAGGCCAACCTGGTCAACATGGTGAAACTCCATCTCTACTAAAAATACAAAAATTAGCTGGGTGTGGTGGTGGGTGCTTGTTATCCCAGCTACTCAGGAGGCTGAGGCAGGGAGAATTGCTTGAACCCAGGAGGCGGAGACTGCAGTGAGTCTAGATTGCACTGTTGCACTCCAGCTTGGGTGACAGAGTGAGACTTCATCTCAAAAAAAAAACAACAAAGAAAAAAGGAAAATAGACTCCCCCAAGAAGTCATCTTAGCCAAGATATTTCAAATTATACTCCTTTTCCTGGATATTCATTATTCAATTTTAAACCATCAGTCTCTGTCTTCAATAGGTTTGTAATTTGGGGTGGGAGAAAACAGTTCCCATTTATTGAGGTCTTAATCCAGGCACCTTGCTCCATATATAATTATCATGAAGTAGTGTACTCTTCTCAAAGCTTGTTTTTTGAAATATGCGTATTAGGTCTTTGGGTGTATTATATAATGCTACGTGAAAAAAATCTTTTCTTGGGCAATTACATTTGAGAAATGCTACGCTAAAGTTAAAGAGGTTTCTTTGCTGCTGCAGCTCTCCACCTTTTTTTTTTTTTTTTTTTTTTTGAAAGAAAGGAAAAGAGAGGAAAGAAAGTGAGAGTGAAAGAAAGAAAAAAAAAGAATGTACGAGAGAAAGAAAGAGGAAGAAAAAGAGGGAGAGAGAACAGGATTCTTGTTCTACTG